>JAWPHD010005007.1:0-173150 GCA_037043455.1 Cyrtodaria siliqua
GGAATATTAGTTTTTAAATGTAAAAATGAACTAGTACCAAAATACCTGTCAGATCTAATTTGCTTCTCTCACAATGAAATTATATGTTGCGTTCCATTAAGCGAAAAGATCTTGTTCCACTAAAACATCGAACAAACTATTTTAAAGATTCTTTCAGCTATTACTGTACAATAGTATGGAATACAATTCCTTTACATATACGTAACATCAATAGCTTTAATTCGTATAAATACAATTTAAAACAATTTCATTCCAAAAACAGGATATAAACTAGCTGATATTACTATATAATTATGTCGCTGTTGGGTTGTTGTTATTTCATTTTTTTTCTTGAGTGAAACTGGCACTGTATGGATGTAATTGCTTAAATATCCGTCATATATGACACTTTAGATATCTTGATTATGAATTAAGAATATTATGAATGTATTAACCAATGAGTGTTTGTTGGATATGAAGTATTGTTGTGGATGTTTGCGTGTGTGCGCATGAGTATGCATGTTTTTATATGTATAGCATTATTGTTCGAAGGCCACATTGGAAATAAGTGTTTGTATTTTATATGCATAGCTTAATGTGTTTTAACCTTCGTTAAATAAAGAAATTATTATTATTATTTTTATTATTAACTTTAAATATCCACATTTGTAAATCAAACTAACTTTGCTATAATCACGGCGTTACTTTAGATAATTTGGCAAACTTTTGTAAAATCTCATTATTGCATAGATAACTGTTTCATTAGCTCATGGTTATGCACTTTTGGTGCGCAACCACTATTATTTTAGAGCTTCTGACTGGTTGAGAACGTTGCATCTGAGTGAGAAAAAACAGCTGATGTTAAATTGTTGATGTTCATGTGTTTTTGCAATAAAAATAGAATGTGTGTGTTTTAGGGTGGCATTTGGGAGTCCTACAGATTTGGAGTGGCCCTAAAGCATTTTAAGTAGGCTCTCAAGTGTCTTTAAGTGGATTAGTGGCATTTTGTAATAGATCTGTCACATTTCCTAAAATAAATGATAATAAAATCAGGTGTTCCTCAGGGCTTCATACTAGGCCCTCTTTTATTTCTTCTGTATATTAATGACATATCAATATCACCAAATGCAATAAATATTGATCTGTATGCAGATGACTCTACTCTCTATGAATCTGATCATAATATAGATGTGATCGAGAACAAATTACAGGAAAATCTGAATGCTGTCAAAAGTTGGTGTTGCATTAATAGCATGGCACAGCACCCATCAAAAACTAAATGTATGCTTATCTCCACAAAATAAAAGGTTAAAAATGCCAAAGAAATGTTTTTATATATTGACGATGTCTTAATAGAAAAAGTATCTGTACATAAACTACTAGGTATATATATTGATTATACACTATCGTGGAAGTATCAAATATTTAAAGTTTGTTCAACACTCAATACTAAAATTGCATTATTAAAACATATTATTTACTATTTAACATATGATATGAAGAAAATATTTTATAACGCTTACATTATGTCATCGTCTGACTATTGTTGCACTATTTGGGGAAGGGAATTAATTCGAAAGCTGAAATCATGAAAATAACAAAAATTAAAAAAAGGGCAGCACGAATAATACTGAATAAAGATTTAAATACTAGTTCAAAGTCAATGTTTAAAGAATTGGGTTGGTTATCATTCGAAAACCGATGTCTATATTATATAGGAATATTAGTTTTTAAATGTAAAAATGAACTTGTAGCAAAATACCTGTCAGATCTAAGTTGCTTCTCTCACAATGAAATTATATGTTGCGTTCCATTAAGCGAAAAGATCTTGTTCCACTAAAACATCGAACAAACTATTTTAAAGATTCTTTCAGCTATTACAGTACAATAGTATGGAATACAATTCCTTTACATATACGTAACATCAATAGCTTTAATTCGTATAAATACAATTTAAAACAATTTCATTCCAAAAACAGGATATAAACTAGCTGATATTACTATATAATTATGTCGCTGTTGGGTTGTTGTTATTTCATTTTTTTTCTTGAGTGAAACTGGCACTGTATGGATGTAATTGCTTAAATATCCGTCATATATGACACTTTAGATATCTTGATTATGAATTAAGAATATTATGAATGTATTAACCAATGAGTGTTTGTTGGATATGAAGTATTGTTGTGGATGTTTGCGTGTGTGCGCATGAGTATGCATGTTTTTATATGTATAGCATTATTGTTCGAAGGCCACATTGGAAATAAGTGTTTGTATTTTATATGCATAGCTTAATGTGTTTTAACCTTCGTTAAATAAAGAAATTATTATTATTATTTTTATTATTAACTTTAAATATCCACATTTGTAAATCAAACTAACTTTGCTATAATCACGGCGTTACTTGAGATAATTTGGCAAACTTTTGTAAAATCTCATTATTGCATAGATAACTGTTTCATTAGCTCATGGTTATGCACTTTTGGTGAGCAACCACTATTATTTTGGAGCTTCTGACTGGTTGAGAACGTTGCATCTGAGTGAGAAAAAACAGCTGATGTTAAATTTTTGATGTTCATGTGTTTTTGCAATAAAAATAGAATGTGTGTGTTTTAGGGTGGCATTTGGGAGTCCTACAGATTTGGAGTGGCCCTAAAGCATTTTAAGTAGGCTCTCAAGTGTCTTTAAGTGGATTAGTGGCATTTTGTAATAGATCTGTCACATTTCCTAAAATAAATGGCAATTTTGCTATTGAATGTACCGTATGAGGCTAAAATCTGAAAATGTATTGGTACTGACATTTGACATGATGCGACTCTAGGAGGAGTCTTACTTTGTATCGAAAGCCTGAGAACCTTTAAATTTTGTACGCGATGATGGTTTTACAATCTGAATCTGAAATATACATAAATTTGTAGAATTCAGCATTTTTTTTTTTGCTAAACATATTGTAAATCCCACCAATTTTTCTTCATAAATTCAGATGAAATCACTATGCAATGGCATATAATTGTAATTTAACACATTTTTTTTGTTAGAGATAACGGTATAATCCACTGAAATATATACTTTTCTGGTGTGTCATTCAGTTTGCCCCAAAGCAGTCTTATGGCCTTCTTTGTTGGAATTTAACAGAATGTCTGTTTCTCCATGGAAAATGAAGACATTTCATGCATAAGTGATTTTGATATCTGCACCCCACATTATGTGTACATTTTATATAGAAGGCAATGTTTGAACACTTTACTTGATGGAAATATACCAAACGGTTGATTTATTTTGGTATTTTTTCTAGTTTTGTATAACGGGTTTTAAAATCCTTGATTTCTTTTAACCGAATGGTTCTTTGCATGCAGAAATTGAACCGCACATATAATAGTTCCTTGCAAAAGCATTTGTTTTTCCATTCGGTCAACGTTATCGGTCAGTTAGATGTATTTGACAAATGTCGCGACTCAGTTAGGTGTCAGTCAGGAAGTACTTCCGGGTCGTAGGGTGCTAAATTAGTTCCTTGAAAAAATCCAAAGTTTCTAGTTTGTATGTATTTTTCCCAGGATTAGTTTATTTCTTCGTTAAATCTAACCTGATGTTAAAATATTATGTCTGTTGTCATGAATAAGAAGTATTTTACTGTTTGTCAGGATTATTTCTTTGGAGAGTATGAGCACAGAGGTTAAGTAGAGATGTGGTTTTGACAGATGTTTATTTCAAAATACGCATAGTGTGAAAGAATGACGTGAAGTTGTGAAAACTGAATCGGTGTTTCATTCCCGATATGGGACCGTTTGTGAGCCAAATTTGTTTAATTCACAGAACTATAATGTATTTAAGCGAACGAATGTTGTGGCACTTGTGACTGATCTCCAAATACATACGCAACATCTCGTACACTGATTCGCAGCATTACTCGAATGTAATACGCAGGATTCCATATTGGTTACGTCATCGGGTCTTAGATTCCCGCCAAAACTAAAACAAAACAAAAATCAAAGTTATCATCCAACTGTTGCAATGTTATTCAGCCGATTGCTCCTTCAGTAGTTTATTCACATGAAAGCAGTGATAAAACCTTCATCTGCTTTGTAAAACACAAACATTAATCGCAAATAATACATCAACACGTGTGGGAAGCGGCCATATTGTTTACATAGCAACAGTGCACTATTTTCTGTGCCGTTGCCTTCCTGCAAACATAATATTGTGAACATACCGAAGCACCGCGATACACACGAGGCGGGATCCCGAAGAATGACGGGATTGGCCGAGCGTTCATGATTGCTCCAAATATAGCCTAGTTTGCATTGTGTTCAATGTGCTGATTTTCACCTATGGAAGCCGATTGGAAATGCAGTAAGTTGTTTGTTGAGGAAGTTCTACAACTCCTGATTTGATACATGCATTCTGATGATGTGAATTATCCTTCTTTAAACATTTAAGATCACAAAGATCTACTAAACAATAATAAGAATGCGTATTGCATTACTTTTTATGTATGTGATACACATTTACAATTATAGATTGAATTCAGGATTTTTAAATTAAAATATTTAATTGAATGTTGTTTAACGGCTCATCAACACAGTATAGGTTATTTAGAGCCGCCCCAGAGAGATGGGAAGGATACATAGGAATCCGGGAACCGTACCCTACTCTTATTATCGAATATATTCCTATGGTTCTTTAACGTGCTCGGAGGATAGACCGATACATGGGACCGCCCGGTTTACGTCCCCATCCGACGGACGAGGCTAAGGGAAAGTGTCTTGCCAAAGAACACACCGACGAAGCTCAGTGGCACCACGGAGGATTAAACCCGGTGCTTCGTGGCCGGGATAGTAAGAACGCTGCGTCTAAAATTGTTGTCTCGTCTCTCACCACTGCGGGTTCGAATCCCACTGGGAGTTTCACTTTCTCAAGTGAGAAAACTCGATTCTTAAGGATGGCTGGAGGTATACAGTACTGGTTCTTACCAGAAACAATGGGGTGGTCTGCCTTTATCACACATTTGACCGTCATATAGGTCTCACTACACAGTTAGCTCCCTTGAAAGCCACGGTAGGATAAAACGTGCGCCATAAAAAGTAGTAGTGTGTTTTTCGGTTTTAAATATTTTTCATAATTGCTGACAGATATATGTATTGCTGTTGCAGGTGAGATTATTTTGTGTATACTGTTCATAGTAAACTTCTCAAATCACTTCCGTAATGTCGATATGGTTTCCAGGCGATGAAAAATCCTGATGAAACACTATAAATCTTTGTCAGTGCATACATGCAGTGTCAACTATTCCGCAAAACATGGATATTCGATTGGATTTGCAAAAAACAGTGTGTGCTTGTGAGTCGATAAATTGGTTCTGGAACTTGGAAGTTTAGTTCTCGTCTCGGTCGGTTTCAAATGGATACAATGTACTGACACTATTCCAAGGACGTGTTCACAGCATGGAAAGCAGCTTCATATGACCTCTAATAGGTATGTGTTTGTATAGCAAATTGTTTATTTCAGCTATTGACAATATTAGAATCATACCCCACCCACCTATGAAGTGCAGCAAATTTCAAAACCGCGGTGCAATGTGTTTTTATTTGTCGAGAATGTTCATCAAGTATGTTTATTAACTTAGTCGCTCTTCCTTGTTTGCTTTAAAGTTGTCTGACAACCTTTTTCGAACCGCTGTGCCTTTCGCGAAGATTTGTCGTTCGCAGTTGCACATTTGTCGAGACATGAAATTGTTTTGGGCTTGTTGTTTGCTGAATGAGGTGTTCCAGCGTTTAGCGTATTCATCTTATTTCATGTATTCCATTAGTAGGCAAGCAATTAGTTCTCTCGTAACATTTTTCAGGCGCATTTCATACAAATTTCGCGTCATGTCAAATAAAAAACATCCAATATATTGTATGTCTGTTTATTTATAGGGGAAAAATACAGAAAATTTTTAATGTACCGTTACATTCTTTATCGTCTCTTTTTACGTAAGTTAAAAAATGGCGTTATAATTCTTTTCGGTTCTAAATTCTGATTATAAATTTTAGTTTGCACTAAGAAATAAAACTGTGCTAATATATGTTTAAAAAAATTACGCGAATTTCATGTTCTCATTGTGAATTTCGCGTCATAATAAAACATTAATTTCTGGTTCTGTCATTATTCACTGAAAATATTGCCTGTGTCGCCTTGATATATTTTTTTCGCAGATCTGTACTGAATTTATTTTATTTGGCATGTATAGTGTTGTGCTGCAGTATGTATAGTTTCATGCTGCAAACTTTTTCGCTCTGATCCGAATGGTTTGAGATGGTGTACAGTGTCGTCTGGAGAAACATCGCAGTCGGTCGCAAGCAGTTTATCAGTGTTTGTCATTTGGACAAAGTTTTTTTGACTGACTGACTGACTGACTGACTGACTGACTGATTGACTGATTGATGACAGATTGATTGATTGACTGTTATTTGAGATGAATTTAACTATGTCAAAAGTGTACTCAACGCGTTTCAATGCGATTAATTGACAGTTTTGATATAACATGGAATTGACAGAAGTTTTATGAAATATACCGATTGTTATAATTTCACTGATTTTTAACGTAAGCGCTGTTCATGTATATTTGGTAGCGTTATCTGTATTGTGGTAATTTCTGACTAAACTGCAAGCCGGTGGTTTTCGATTGTTTTTCTGCTTTTCGCAAGTTGTGGTGTCATTGGGTGTTTCCGAGATATCTCCCCTGCTGGTTTTATGTAGTTATTCCCCTTTAAATTACTGTTGTGTATATTTTCTGATTTTTCTCTCTACATTTTGATTTGTACAACAGGATTTTTCAAATAGGAATAGTGACATTGTTATCAATATTGTAAACATGTGCTTAGTAAAGCCCATTTTATCTTTTTATACAGGAAGCTGGTAGAAGATGCCAATATGACAGTTGAATGCAGGTAGGGCTTGTTTTATTGGAGCCATGCCCTGTGTTGACAACCACCTTAATGGCCTTTAATGGCACTGTATGACAGGTAATATAATAAACTATTTTTGAATTAGAAAATAAGTATCACCACTACTTCTGTTTGAAAAAATCATTAAATAATAAAAAAAATAAAAAATAAAATAAAAAATCATATATGGGCATAGGTAAACCATTAATAAATTAAGTAACACTGCCTGCAACACAAACAGCACACTTCTTTTATATTATATACATATCCAACACAAATCCTACAAAATTTAAGAACAAAATCTCTTAGAACACAAAAGTTACTCAATATTTTCTATTCTCGATACAGATTAAAATCCATGATTTTTTCACAACATGAATATGGCGTGAAGCGAACTGATGCATGTTGTATTTTGAGCCATAAACTCAAATAATCTATGACAAAAGTACCGGTAAATATTTGTTTGTGTTAGATAGTTGTCTATTGTTGTTGTGGTTGCTGTAGTTAGGATTTTGAAGACGCGCACACACATGAGCCCCCCTTGAATGTCTCACTACACAGTTAGCTCCCTTGAAAGCCACGGTAGGATAAAACCTGCGCCATAAAAAGTAGTAGGGTGTTGTTCGGTTTTAAATATTTTTAATAATTGCTGACAGATATATGTATTGTTGTTGCAGGTGAGATGAAACAGTCCTTCGGATGAGACTTTAAACCTAGGTCTGCTCGCTAAAATGCTTAGTGCAATACAGCGAGGATAAATAAACGCTTATACACACACAGGTGAGATGAACACAGTCTGAAACTGGATGTGCAGCTATTAGACGACACTGGCACCAGAATATGACAGTTTTATGGGAGTTGAAGCAGTGTAGGAATTCTGGTACAAACTCTGGAGTAAAAGCCCAAACTAGTGCAAAAGATGCCACCACTCCAATTTAAAAAAAAAAAAAACTGGTCAACGTACCATATTTTGTAATTGTTTGTGTGTGTTTCATAAATAAGTGACTTTTAGCTTGGAAACTTTAGGTTCGAAATGGCCTAGTAAACTTTATTCATATAGGCCAACATAGTAAAAGTGTACTGTGTTGTGAGACCTATATGGCCTAACATGTGCTTAAAACACTATTCAAACAAACAATGGGCCAACTACACTGGGTTTAATTAATGCACTGACTAGCTAAACATGACAATTCCTGGATGATATGTTCACACCTTAAGGGTTTGAGACGTCCCTTCTGTGGCCCAAGTACGCCCATCTCGGTGTTTAAATAAGCCAACTCGCTGAGACCAGACTCTATCTACATTTATTACTTATAATGAACTAGATAGTTAAGGTCAGATATCAGACACGTTTGCGATGCTCTCGGATTTACCGATTCCGTTCTCTCCATCCTGATGACGTGTTGTTCGACACCAAACTCAAATATTGAGCTGCGACCCGTGGAATCTAATACACCTCATATGATATGCGATGAATCATGGGAATGTATAAGAGTCAGCCAACATACAAAACGCATTTGAAGACTACTGAATTCAACACGTGTGCAAATAATATGTTTTGATAAATAGGACTCATAGTAGTTTCCGTACCGACCGCAGAACCAAATGCAAACAATCATTTCATACATGAAGAATTCCTGAAGTAGGATGTATCGATAAAAACGTTGTAGTCGAGTTTCATTGCTTCGTCTATGGTGTTGGATCGGGGTCAAAACTACTGATGTAAGTGCACCTGTAAAAAAGGGTAGGTGCACCTATAAAAAGTGTAGGTGCACCTATATATTTTATGGGTGCACATGTAAAATGTAGGTGCACCCATACAATTGTAGGTGCACCTACACTTTCTTTTTGACCCCCATAATTAGACATATCCACAAAAGTATCGGTGCACCTATACTTTTTCCATTTGAAATGACCAATCAGATTGCCGCTTAAAAAAATTACTGCTGTATGGGTGGTGTCGCGTGAAGACTCCACGTTATGTGAGAAAGGTAAATTATCTGCTTTCACTGTCGATGTATTATAATTACAAATAGTATTGGATGTGCAAGCCTAGAAATTGTTGATACAATATAAACATAAATATAAAAAGAAATGAATTAAACATTAACAGGGTATTATTTATCCATTGTTATGGTATATATTAGACAATGCGCGAACATGTAAAGGAGTGGGAAGAAATGAGATAACTCGACATCAAATAAATGAGAGAGAGAGAGAGAGAGAGGGGTTTGAAATATAAAATACTGCGTGTGTGTATACTGTCCACTTGTAACAGACAAGTGCTGCGACACTGGAATACCACGCCACAGTACATGATAATCCACCCAGTGATATCTTCTGACACTGGTTATGTGTGCACTTTAAAACAAAATCACACAACATTATCACAATATAAAGTTCAACATCCAAAAGGTGTGTGCTTGAAGGTTATCCCTTATTTTACATTGAAAATAGGACTAACTCTACACAACCTTCATCAAATTAGCATAACAACCGTTTTCACTTGATTTATGACAGGTGTTGTAAAACATTTCCATCCTTCACACCATCGTTAGGGTGATTCATGGCTCTTCCTCACTTCAAAGTTCCATCCCAGTTGTACACGAGGTATTGTACACATCTTGACACGACATTTCATCATTTATGACAGGTGTTCTAAAAACATCCTCTTACACCTATGGACATACGCCACCTCCAAAGGTGCTGCCTATTAGGACCCTCCCTCATCCAAAACTCCAATCCTATGAGTACCTTAAAATTTGACACGAGATATATTGAGGTGATATATTGCACCTGTATTGATACGATATTTCTGGATTTATGACAAGTGTTAAACACACTTTAATCACCGTCAATGTGATGCCTATTTGGCCCTCACATAAACACAATTAAGAACAGTTGACGGTTGATTTTTGGTTGTCAGTTGTCAGTTGAATAATGTTCTACGTCATTGTCAGCACTATGAGAGTCGATATTTTAGTTGTGGAGGCAGACCCATCCACTCTATCCTGGGCAGAACCAGTACTCTGTACTTCCCGAATCCGTAAGAATCAATATTTGAGAAGCTCTGTGGCGAAGTCCAATATAATTCTTACTTAATATTTCATTACAATATCACCCTTAATTCATAATGAATATATCGCGGCTCCTATACCACCGCGCCCTCACTCACTCACATAGAAACGCCTAACTTACTCATGGACTATACACACAAGAGAGAAGCAGGCACACATCATTTGCTTACTTACGTTTACATTTAATAAATGGATACAATAACCATATCAGTGTATATAGGATGATGATAGTATGTACAAAACCAGTAGTTTCTTCTCATCGATTACAAAAAAGATACTGGTAGATGGGTGAAACCGATGCGAATGCCAATTTATGAAATAAAATGTGATTATTATAAGATGAACCTTAGGTTGTTTTATAATGACAACAATATACTGACTTTTATATTCACTTTTGGAGACGACCGACTAATGTTTTAGTTTTTTAAAATTACTTAATTGCACGTTTAGTATCCGTAGTATTAAGCAGGGCATACAGCTTCTCTTCTTTATTTAGTTATTGCAGGCGAATAAATCAATCAATAATCAAACCATTTAGATAGGTCATTTAGATAGGTTTTGTGAGGGTATTGATAATCACTATTATTATTATTATTATTATTATTATTATTATAACTGACATTATATTTGGCAACACATCTGTCTATGATCATGTTCATTTGTTCAATACTTTATTTACTTCACTATTTTCAACATCAACATATTTATGCATGATATTAATTAATATAAATTACAGCACAAATGAATCCATAGCATCTTTCAAATGTGTATACATTACTTATACATTTTGACTCATAGGGTATTTTTGCTCGCCCTATGGCACTAGGCCTTTTGGCGAGCTTTTTGACTCATAGCATGTGCGTTAACGTTTTATTGTTGAATAAAGATATTTGTATTTATTTTATGACAGACTTAATATTATAAACCTCATCTCCCTTGTTATTTGCTTAATATCCACTTTGTTATTCAGGCCTAACAGGGAAAGAATAAAATTGGAGATTATACACAGTTTCATGTTTTTGTTTTATGAACCATGATAAAATTAATATGAATGGAGAAATATGGCCACAACTAACATCTCGCTAGGTTTAGTTACCATAGTTGAGATAGGACAAATTCATACAACAAAAGATCGAATGTCTTGTACGCTGTAAACCACTGCAATAGTTTCGCTGAAACTATTTAAACTCAATAAACAAGATAAAGTTGCCGCACTCTGCAATAATAGTTTCGCTGAAACTATTTAAACTCAATAAATAAGATAAAGTTGCCGCACTCTGCAATAGTTTCGCTGAAACTATTTAAACTCAAGAAACAAGATAAATTTGCCGCACTGCACTCGCCTCACTGCTCAATGCAAGTTAGCCTATTAATGCTCAATTGTGAACTCTGATGCCAGCCAGGGGGTACGCGGGAGATAAAAAGTTACGGGCAAGCACCCTGACCCCTGACATTGTACTTTTTGTAGATATTCCAAGTCTATATGAACCCCCTCCCGCACTCTGGTAAGCCATGATCAGGGGATACAATCCATTTAGAGTTTTGCTAAAATAATTAACTAGTTATCATTCCTGATTGTCTTGGAATCATTTGTCTAGGTTATACCATATTTCAAATAATTCCCTAATTAAAACAAGACATTCGATCCGAGCTGCAGAATTTCCGCTAGTTGCGACTTAATTTTTTTCATTAGAACATCAATTAATATTTGATATACATTTTAAATTTGTTCAAAATTTATGTCACTTTCCCGCCGCAGATTAGTTCATAATTAAACGCGAATATTTTTCGTTGATAGTATGGTATACTGCTGCTGAAAGTAAATGTTGTTGGTCCTCGCGTTTAACCAACATTTAAGCACGAGTATTTTAATGTTAACTACATCTCACACTCCTACGAAGTCGCTGCCAAATTACACATACGACAAGTTGCTTTCCGAAAAGTTTGACATTAGCACACTTTGTCAATGTTAATCTCGCCCAGCACAGATACTGAAAGTCAACACACCTAATGGAATCGAATAGCAAAGTTTGAGTTGCTGTCGACAAGTTATGTATGCATCGTATACTGCTGCTGAAAGTCAATGTTTTTGGTCCTCGCATTTAAGCACGAGTATTTTAATGTTAACTACATCTGTACTGCTACCAAGTCACTGTCCAATTACACATACGACAAGTTGCTTTACGAAGAGTTTGACATTAGCACACATTGTCAATGTTAATATCGCCCAGCACAGATACTGAGTCAATACACCTAATGGAATCGAATAGCAAAGTTCAACGAGTTGCTGTCGACAAGTTATGTATATGCCTTAATAGTTCAATTGTTAATCATGTCAATGGTGTTTCCATTGATGAAAGTCTTCTTTGTATATGTATGGCTTGTCCCGGGCATAACTGACTGGGAGGTAGGTGGTCCAGTTTTTCTTCCAGCGATGACTGATTGAGATGTAACCTGCTGCTAACCGACCAGTGTCCAGCTTGGCCTCCCGCATCCTGAAACATTTGAACAACTGGGCAGTACCATGGTACGAAATATGACACAAGAAATAAAATTGTTGGATGCAGTTACATATTTTATTAAAGGGGTGTGGTGGGTGGGATATTTTTTCCTGCTTCTATATTGCCCAGAAAAACGGAAGAGGGAGAAGTCATGTGACAGCAGCCGTGACGTCACATTTTCTTGCATTCGCCCTTGATGGCGTTCGCACTCGCCCTCATGCTTGCCAAATAATTAAATTAAATCTGCAAAAATAAATAGAGGCATATTGCTAAATGCAATAGCCATTCTTATTTTATGACAGACTTAATATTATAAACCTCATCTCCCTTGTTATTTGCTTAATATCCACTTTGTTATTCAGGCCTAACAGGGAAAGAATAAAATTGGAGATTATACACAGTTTCATGTTTTTATTTTATGAACCATGATAAAATTAATATGAATGGAGAAATATGGCCACAACTAACATCTCGCTAGGTTTAGTTACCATAGTTGAGATAGGACAAATTCATACAACAAAAGATCGAATGTCTTGTACGCTGTAAACCACTGCAATAGTTTCGCTGAAACTATTTAAACTCAATAAACAAGATAAAAGTTGCCGCACTCTGCAATAATAGTTTCGCCGAAACTATTTAAACTCAATAAATAAGATAAAGTTGCCGCACTCTGCAATAGTTTCGCTGAAACTATTTAAACTCAAGAAACAAGATAAATTTGCCGCACTGCACTCGCTTCACTGCTCAATGCAAGCTAGCCTATTAATGCTCAATTGTGAACTCTGATGCCAGCCAGGGGGTACGCGGGAGATGCACAGTATAAAGCAACGAGCACGCTCCCTGACCCCTGTCATATATGCAATAAACATTTGCCTAGTAGAGCTTATGGAATTGATGGCAGCCAGTGGGTACGCGGGATAAGCACCCTGACCCCTTTTATATGCCTACTACCGCTTAATTGTGTACTATATGCCAGCCAGGGGGTACACGGGAGATGCACACTAAAAAGCTACGGGCAAGCACCCTGACCCCTGACATTGTACTTTTTGTAGATATTCCAAGTCTATATGAACCACCTCCCGCACTCTGGTAAGCCATGATCAGGGGAGACAATCCATTTAGAGTTTTGCTAAAATAATTAACTAGTTATCATTCCTGATTGTCTTGGAATCATTTGTCTAGGTTATACCATATTTCAAATAATTCCCTAATTAAAACAAGACATTCGATCCGAGCTGCAGAATTTCCGCCACAGAAAATATTTAATTGTTTCCCCCAAATTCTCAGTACTTGATTAAACTAAGGTCCATCAAGAATTTCTTAAGAGCACTCTTGATGGCACTTATAAGTTTCCTGAACACTGCACAGCTAATAGAGCATCCAAATGGCATACATTTGTCAAAATAAAATTTTCTCACATTTTGTCAACAAGGTAGTTAGATCAGTCGCCGATTATTTTGATTAAAACGAAGAATGAATCATTTGTTTACGGTGTCTTTGCGTTGCCATATTAGTTTCGCGTAAACAATTAGCACCATCATGATTAAGTAATACCTCTGCCATGTTTATAATTGGCCAAAGTAAGTATACCCATTTAAAATTGTCGTGTTTTTTATATTTGAAAGATCGCGAACAATTTTATTCTTCATGTGAATGTTATTCGTTTTAAAAAGTTTCAATTTGATTTTGTATTCATGCTTAACATACATGTTCATCACCAACACATTTAGCGGCAACAGTTACACACATATACTTTGAGAAGAGTATAATAAAACAAAAACACGATATGTAATAATCTTCACCATAAATGCAAAATACACACAACTATAATTGTGTCAAATACATACAACAAACAGGGGTGCATCAAGCTTGCCCAAGGGACTAATTTCTATTCTGAACATAATTAATAGTCCATATACAAACCACAGCTTTGGTTGCACAGTTTATAGCAAATGCATTAAACTGAGCAGCCCATAACCTTTGGATAATTTTTTGTTTATGCAAATGTTTGTCGATTGGGTTTTTGAACTCATATGGGAATTATATTGCTACCACTTGTATATGTAATTCAATATATCTGTACTTCAATATATTAAACCTCTG
This sequence comes from Cyrtodaria siliqua, assembly GCA_037043455.1. Classification (NCBI taxonomy): domain Eukaryota; kingdom Metazoa; phylum Mollusca; class Bivalvia; order Adapedonta; family Hiatellidae; genus Cyrtodaria; species Cyrtodaria siliqua. Next base: position 14,584 of record JAWPHD010005007.1, read on the forward strand.
ACTTGTATTTTCAGAGAGGAGATTTTTAAGTTTGTTTCCCTATATAAGTCTATGTAAAACTGTGACCCACGACGCGGGACCAATTAGACCCCAAGGTCACCATTTGAGCAAAATTAGCAGAGGACCATAAGCTGATGCTACATAATACGTGAAAGTTCTGAGCCTTGAGGCTTCAGAGAAGAAGATTTTTTAAAGGTTTTTCCTATATAAGTCTATGAAAAACATGCAAAATCTCAATATACAAACATTGGACCCCCCAGGGCAAGGTCATTTCTGACATCGGAAACTTCATTTTAACAAACTTGATAGTCTAGGTATAGGAGATCATTTTAAAAGGAAAACCGTCGAAATCTGACAAGTGATTCATTAGAAGAAGATTGTTTAAGGTTTCGGCCAAATATGGTAATGGTGGCCATCTTGGATGTCGCGCTGACCTAATTTTAACAATCTAAGAAGCATTTATCTATGGATCATCCATGTGAGGTCTGGTCAAAATTGGCCAAGCGGTTTCTGAGGAGATATCGTTTGAAGCAAAAGTTTTACGACGACGGACGAAGAGTGATCCCAATAGATCACCAATAGATCACAATGAGCCTTTGACTCAGGTGATCTAAAAACACGCGTGATAAAGTTAAATAAAATTAATCAATTGGTTTTTAAAAGTAACACATTAAACCCACACACTTGAAATAAAATCATCACCAAGTACTGATGTACTGATATAGAACACTGTCAACTTTTAAAACGTTACTTTTACCGTCTTTTTGTTTGGCCATGTTGTAGCCGAACTTCAATCTAATACGTATCCACTCGAGGGACACCGCTAGTTGCATAATCATTTGGGTTTGTAAATGCGAATAAATGTGTTATTTGATATTCAGAATAATTTGACAACCAATGTCAATAAACGACTTTCGAGATATATAATTTGATATGTTTATTTAGCAAGCCACTTCCTGCTCCTGGGGCGTCGTTGAAATCTAATTTAACAATAATTTCATTATTGCATAGCCTATCATTTCTGTTAAAACTTTAAATTGTTGGTGGGACCACTGCAAACTCCCCGCAGTGGTTACTTCCCCTTTCTGTTTTAGTAATCACTGCCACCACACACATCCAGCTAAGTTTAATATTTTGTTTTAGTATTTTTTAAGCTAATATTTTAACTTGCTTTGTTCATAATATAGGAAAATAGTATGAAAAACGGTATCTGGGCACAAAATAATTTATCTATATAAAAATTAAATCAATTTTAGCGAACATGCACATCGGTTACTAAGTTACAGTACTTGTAAACAAACATGTATTCCGTTGAGGACATTACAGAAGATGTGCGTAAATTTAATAAAGAGATTTACACCGAAGCCAAAAGCATGTTGGATGTTTTCAACATTTTCTCGAAGGTGATGATCGATATTATTGTCAATTGCCTGTTGGTTATGGCAAGAGTTTGCTGTACCAAGCATTACCTAGTGTACCGACATTTTTTGTAATCACATGGCCTAGCTATCGTCACGTGATTAATGGCTACAATATCCCTGCACGAAGGTTGGGTCTACTGTATAAGCAAGTGTTTATACACAGGTGCAGATACCCCACTTTTCCACCATATGTAATGTATGCAATCGTATAATGCCTCGGCACAAGTATAAAACATCAGGCGTATGTTACAGTTTAATGACATCCACACAATAAGGAAAGTTCTCATCTTTCCTCATGTCGCACTTTAATATTATTCAAAACATGTCAAGTGATCCAAGCAGTGTCTTCTTTCAACTTGCTGTCGTCGGACACGTTTATCGCGACAATTGGTCCAGACAGCATAGTATTCCTATTACGAGATGTTTCATTTATTCATGATGGTCGAGAGAAAATGTACGATATATTCTGCACATGTAAATGAATGTGTGAAAATACTCATTCTGAGATTCTACACTCAACTAGAAGAAGAAGAAGAAGAAGAAGAAGAAGAAGAAGAGGAAGAAGAAGAAGAAGAAGAAAAAGAAGAACAAGAACAAGAACAAGAAGAACAAGAACAAGAACAAGAACAAGAACAAGAAGTAAATGAGTGCAAATACTTATTTAGGAATACTTATCTGACCAGTTACATAATACACATTGCTGCCATATACAATGATTGTATTCAATATTAAAATTCTGATATGATTCTTATATAACAGAAGACACATATCATTCTCATAGAAAACTTTTCATATAAGCAGATAACTGATATAAGATACACCGATAACGTGATGACGATATTATAACTGCGATGAAACCGATAACTGCTTCATAACTCTAATAGTATATGTAATTATACCGATAAAACCGATAATCCATATATATAATATTCATAGATGAAAGCGACAACTGATATAAGATTTACAATACAACGATAATAAATTCGTATCAACTTTCTCATATTATCATAGTATACGTAATCATACTGATAAATCAATAACGATATCAACCACTTCAATGTTCACAAAGTTATACGAAGTTTTGTTTTTTGGACGTCTCTAAATAACCTACATTGTGTTGATGAGTATTTTACATGTGGTTGGTTGAATGGTATTTTGCGTTATTGTCAGCACATGTTAAGCTATATACTATAGTCGAATTAGCTGATATTACACGTAATATATGAGAGCTCTGTGCCGTACGGTTCAGAGAAGAAGGTTTTCAAGTGTTTCTCTCTCTATATATATATATATTTCTACGCAAAACAAGCAAAATCTATATACAAACTTTGGACCACCGGGGCGAAGATGCAGAACCAACATTTTTCAAGGGTAGAACCAGTACTGTATACCTCTCGTCATCCGTAATAATCGACACTTTTCACTTGACAATTCGAGTTGTCAGTGGGATTTGAACCCGCAGAGTTTAGAGGCATTTGCACTTAGCACGTGCTCAGTGTTGCGCCTTCATATTTTATAAAAATAAGGAAAGAAAAATGAGGTAATTAATCATTCTGATTTTTTACATATCGCTCACTAGTTACTAGCATAATACCGGGAAGAATATGATCTACAATATCGGGTGTTAAATCAAGGTTTGAAAGCACAGTATTCGATATAGAAGATGAGCTATTGCGAAACAAAATACAACTAGACTCCCGGGTCAGTACACTTACCTAAGATGAACAAAGAGAGCAGAGTTAAATTTCGCTGACTGTAATGCAGCAGGTGTTTAATTTACGGCAACAGTCGACATAACTGGCTAGATTTTGTTATTGAATATTATACGGGCTATAATTATATCAGTTACCGAAGAGGGCTAAAGATATAATATTTGCTGTGTGTGTGCGGGGGGAGGGGGGAGGGGAAAGTGGGGTGAGCGGGGGGGGGGGGGGGGTGGTGAGTGGGGTGAGCGGTGGGGGAGTTTGGGGAGGCGGTTCACATATGGTTTGCTGATATATCAGAAAACACTGGATTAAAAATACTGAATACAGTATGCGGTAATGTACCTACCCATGTGTTTCCCTTACTGGAGGCGGCAGCCATACCACGGAGATTAGACAGAAATGGGGTAGGGAATTAGACAGAACCTCTTACCAACATGGGGATATTTGATATTGATATTAATAACTACCATCAGGAACCAGACACACTTTTAGCCCATAGGAATTGGGAATTATACAATCAATTTGTAATATGTATATATCATCACCCGGTTTCCGAAATCATTTTTAAGTTGACTAGGTGGCCGATTTGGCTAAGTCGTCTGCTATTGGGCGAGGCGCTGTGTAGAGGTTTGTGTCCTAGGGTTGCTGGTTCGAATCCGTTGGTAAGTGGTTTGTACACAATTGTTTCCATATATAACATGTAATGTTTCTGCGTTTATCTTATAGATTCTACGTTAAAGAAAGTTCGTTACTATGCATTTAATTCTCTAAAATAATATAATATGATCTGTCGTCTTTCTATGATTTATATTTGTATAGGTACCTGAGATTGTAACACTATACGATATGGTTGTTGTTATTTGACGGACAAACCCGAAGATATCCGACGCGTTCAAGAGAAAGACCTTAATATCATCCGATTTTCGAAATTAATGTTTTTAGGTTGACTAGATGGCCAAGTGGGCTAAGGCGTCTGCTGTTAGGCGAGGCGCTATGTCGAGGTTGTTGTTCTAGGTGAACGGATTCAAATCTATACATATATCTGCATGCGTGCGTGCGTGCGTGCGTGCGTGAGTGCGTGCATGTGTGTACTAACGCTTAATAATATCAAGGCAACGTACTTCACTTAAACTGGAATTGCTTCTTAAAAGTAGGCATAAATGTCGAACAGGAAATGCAGCATTCACATAGTCAACCAAAATTACGCATACAAAACAACACACAATATACAGAACCACAATATACAAAACAACACACAATATACAGAACCACAATGTACAAAACAACACACAATATACAAAACTACACACAATATACAAAACCACAATATACAAAACAACACACAATATACAAAACTACACACAATATACAAAACCACAATATACAAAACAACACACAATATACAAAACTACACACAATATACAAAACCACAATATACAAAACAAAACACAATATACAAAAGAACATACAATATATAAAACAAGACGCAGCATACAAAACAACACACAATATAAGGACACATCTTCTGGGAACTGAGTTCTTTATTTGGTGTTAGATGTTCCTTATTTGGACAATGCATTACTTATTATGTGCTAGATGTTCAGTACTTGGGTATTTAGTTCTTTATTAGGAGATAGAAGTTCTATACGTGGGCACTGGGTTCTTTGTTAGGTGCTAAATGTTCCTTACGTGGGAACTGAGATTTTTATTAGGAGCTTGATGTTCCTTACTTGGGCATTGCGTTTTTTAATAGGAGCTAGATGTTCCTTACTTTGGCGATGACTTCTTTATTAGGTGCTAGATGTTCCGTACTTGGGCACTGCGTTCTTTTTCAGGAACTATATGTTCTATATTTAGGCACTGGATTCTTTGTTAGGCGCTAATTGTTCCTTACTTGGGCATTCTGTTTTTTATTAGGAGCTAGATGTTCTATACTTGGGCATTGAGTTCTTTGTTAGGTGCTAAGTCGGGTATTGAGTTCTTTTTTAGGTGTTAGATATTCATTTCTTGGGCACTGGAATCTTTGTTAGGTGCTAGATGTTCCTTACATGGGCACTGCGTTCTTTGTTCTTAGGTGCTAGATGTTCATTTTCTTGGCACTGGTTTCTTTGTTATGTGCTAGAATGTTCCTTTTTTGGGCATTTAGTTCTCTGTTAGGTGCTAGATGTTCCTTTTGTTGGCATAAGGTATTTGTTATTTGCTAGAATTGTCTTTCTTTGGCATTGAGTTCTTTATTAGACACTAGATGTTCTTTACTTGAGCACTGGATTCTTTGTTAGGTGCTAGATTTCCTGTCTTGAGCACTGAGTTCAAGGAATCGCGGCATGTCACAGGGGCGTAGTCAGGATTTTTTAGGTTGTATGCATGAGAATTTTTTTAGTCAAGCGTCGTAGACGCTAGTGTCCGAGGGGAGTCCGGAGACAGGCCCCACCCCCTGGATATTTTTTTATCACACAATGCAAAATCAAGCCCTCTGGCCTATCTTGGATAAGTATAAGTACTATGTATACAACCGATTTAATTTTTCCTATTTTCTGTTAGAACACGGTATGCAAACCTGTAAGTGTTGTGCAACCTGGTAACAGTGACTGGTTGGTCAAAATGACCTATGATTTATCATGTAAGAAAATGTTTTTCCTGCCACAGGGTGTACGCAGGTGCATACTTTGCGAACATGTAGCTACGCCCCTGTGTCTGTTTTCAGAAGTTAAGTTTTCCCATTTGGTTTATTTCACTGGTGACGATGCTAATTCGGTGAATAGCGGCACCAGGGGTCTGAGAGATCGGTAGAGCTGGGTTAGCTCTTGAATGTTAAACAGGGGAGGAGTGTTGTGATATTTGGTACCCGGTGGTCCGGTTAGCTAAGACGGTAGAGTACTGGCCTGAAGCATGGATATACAAGTACTATGCAGATCTATGCCTGAAGCAAGGAGTCCCGGGCTGGAGTCCGGCAACGACCGCACATTTTCCTTGTTTACTTCAGAAGCAAAGCCAGAGGGATCTGTTTTGGTGTAGCCAAAAAAAAGTATGCAGTTTCTTGAGTCTTTTGATCTTATAACAGTATAAAGTGCCTTGATACAGTCTAAGAATTAAGGAAATACACGTTAACTGTTAGTTATATATAGTCTTACTCTTTCTGTTCGTCTATGTCCTGCAGCAAATTATGTATCACGGCACATACTTCAACACAGGGAGGAAACACTGTTGATTCTGGTAAATTGCAGTGAGTCGACTGTGCGCCCTTTCCAGCAGATCGGCATCAAGCTCTGCGTCAGTTAAAGTTCTCACTTCGTTACTAACCATTTGAAAACATTCACGCACAAAATCGCGATAATGCGCCATCGTTGCCAAGTTTCCAATATGCGGTGTAGTGGTATATTGTAACTTCCGGTTTTCAGTATGTAACAAGGAATGTGATGGGACGAGACTTTTGACCCTGTTCATTAACAATGGAGGTGCACCCATATTTTTAGGTGCACCCGTAAAATTGTAGGTGCACCTATAAAAAGTGTAGGTGCACCTGTATATTTTATGGGTGCACCTACAATTTTATGGGTGCACCTACATTTTTACAGGTGCACCCATACAATATATAGGTGCACCTACACTTTTTATAGGTACACCTACACTTTTTTACAGGTGCACCTACATCAGTAGTTTTGACCCCGATCCTACACCATAATTCACCAATCTATCTGCCATATCACGACCTGCAGTGGTATGAACTTGAAACATTGAGCGAACGCTGCCTTCGTAGAAGAGTACCACGACAGATATATTTATCAGTTATACCGCTTCAACAATTTATTCAGTTATACCGCTTCAACAATTTCTTCATAGATCTCCAAAACATGTGTATTTCTCCGTCCGTCCATTCGACCTGTTCGTTTGTCTATCTGTAAAACTGGATCTTGCGATTGTGGTAAAATTTTGGTATAATTGACATTTTACAGGTGGATTAGGGCAACGAAGGGGTTACTCACATGCATTAATGTTACGCTCTAATCCAATATGGCCGTCTGGCGGCAATTTATTTTTAAGATGTTATATTATTGTAATGTATACTCACGATTGTTTATTAACGCCAAAATATATCATATATGTTCATGAAATTTGGCACGAGTATTAAGCGCACTAAGGGGATTTAAGGGGCTTATGTGCGAGACTGTTTTTCGCTCCAATTTTCGCTCCAATAGGAAGTTTCTTTTTATATCTTAGACTTTAAACATTACCTTAGATTTCGCTCAATTACTACTTGAAGGAATTCCATGTAAATTAGAATACAGCTTGAGTATCATAAACGTAACAGATTAATTAGAATCACGCCAGGTTACTCTAATAGGCGTTATGCTTTAAGCTGAATTATCCGCTTTTTTCAACTTTGAAATATAGAAATCAAGCGATACAGGATTATCGATCTGATATACTTTTTCGAAATTTAGCATTTATTTAGAACTGACTTGAGCAGTATATAGACACCCCTTGCCCCCAGGGGGAATTTTGAAAGGTAGGATTTTCTGAAAATTCTAACAATAAGTTTCAAAATGAGACTTGTCTACAATCTTAGCTTTGGACGTTTGTGTAAATTAGAGTTGAATGGTAGTGAACAATTTATATATGAACAACATATAATACCGTCGTTCAATTACCGGCTGGCTTTTGAAATGACAATTGTTCTGAATATATACTATTTAAGACTGTAGTAGTAGCATTTTCATGTGTAAATCGTGTAACAAATAATATATAATAATAGTTATAATACAATATCAGCGCATCAATGAAAATATCAATTTATGTGCATTTTGTGTATAGAATCAACACTTGTACCAGCTATTTAATTGCTATTTATGACTTCGTGCGTTAACCGTGTGGTCACAGGAATGTCATATATGTGTGACGTCGCATTAAGATATTTGGAATTTAAATTTCATTAGAAAATTTGACTCCGATATTAATACTAATTCTATATTTGATAGTAGTGTTTTCGTGCATTTAACTGATATATAAGCTAATGAGTATTATTAATATGTTCCGTCACTCATTGTTATCACGACGTTTGCCGCCACGAAAATTTCATTAGAATCCGATCACGGAAATGCTTTTTTCGTTAAAATTCGCTTGAATAAAATGTTACTTCTGCCACGTCATTCAGTAAGACACTTTTCTCAATTTTAAGTTAGAAACGTATTATCAGATTATTATTTCAAATTGATATTTTACAAAATTTAATTATAACATTAGATATTTCAAGACCTTTATAAAAATGTGTAGTTTCATACGATTACTATAATGATAACTCGTCAAATCATCTGGGCCCGAATTTATGAAACAACTTACGACAATTTTGATCGTAAGTTAATTTCTTAAATTATTTACTTTGATTTACAATTCACAAATGAACGCGATTTAGTCATTTCATTTTCTTACACATTTCATATTTTTGCACGTTATGCACTAATAATTGTCTACATTGAATGCTTAGGTGCAAAAATTGAACAGTTTAAAATTTAACCAGTTGCACTAACATTGCGTGTCACGTCAATTGGTAACATAATTAACGTAATATAATACATGTGGTAAACATATTATCATTGTAATATTTCATGTCAGTTCGAAATGTGTTGTTGCCATCAATGATGTCTAAAGGAATGTTGCAATAAAACTTTCATAGTTCATTGCGATGTTTCCTGATGTCTGGAAACTGATGTTTCCTAATGTCTGTAAGCTGATGTTTCCTGATGTCTAGTAACACACGGAAAATAAAAAATAAAGTTATAAAAAATAACGGATATTACAAGAATCAGCCATTTTTCACATTATCTTAGATAGTCGTATGTCTGTGGTAAACATAAGGTTTGGAATCATTCTCTTTCGTACAAACTATTTTATTTTCCTTATTTCTAAAGTCAAAACCTTCATTTAACAAGTTACCGTAAATGGCTGTAAGGTAAATTTAATAACACAGGTATCCAAGGTTTAAACATTAAGTAGAATGAACGTTTGTATTAAATAAAGCATTACTCATTAAGAAAATTCACAATACAAAATCTTTCTTCCATATCCTTTGTCTTCCACATACAGTTTTTAGCTATACTGGCCGAAGGCTTGTGGAATGCTGAGTTGTCCGTCGTCAGTCGTCCTTTCATCCTTCCATCGTCCGTCGTTAACTTTCGTCTCCTTAAGACGATAGGGCCTTAATTTTTCATGCGATCTTTACCAAACTTTACCAGATAGTTCATATCAATAAAACCTCGGAAAATTTCGAAACCCAGCCAGATCGGAATAGTAACAGCGGAGTTATAGCCCTTGATTTAGTTTAAAATGCTATATTTTGCCTCGTTAAGATAAGGCCTTCGTTTTACATTTGATTTTTACCAGAATTTACCAGATTGTTAATATTCGTAAAAGCTCAGACAGGTTTGAAAACCAGTTAGATCGAAAGAGTAACAGCGGAGTTATGGGCCTTGAATTAGTTAAAAATGCTATATTTTGAATCGTTAAGACGATAAGGCCTTCATTTTTCATCCGAGCTTTACCAAACCTTACCAGATTGTTCATATCAATGAGCTCGGAAAAGTTTGAAAACCAGCCAGATCAAACCAGTTACAACGGAGTTATGGCTTGATTTAGTTAGAAATGCTATATTTTGCCTCGTTAAGACGATAGGGCCTACATTTTCATCCGATCTTTATTAAACTTTAACAGATTGTTAGTATTACGTTAATAATATATAGAGCTCAATCATGTTCGAAAACCAGCTATATCGGACCAGGAACAGTTATGTGACCTTGAATTATTGAAAAAATGCCATTTTCAGCCTTGTGAACACTCTAACGCCTTCAGTAAACACCGGAGTTATGGCTCCCTTTCAGTATTTGGTAATGTACACTGGAAACCCCAGAGATCGTGGGTTCAAATTTAACTGGAGGATATATATATTTGTTTTCATTAGAAACCTTGGTTCATGGGTTCAAGTAATCAATTTTTATTTTTTAATTTGTTTTTTTTCTTTTTAATTTCTTTTGTTTTCTTTTTTTTTTTACTCTTTTTTTCACATAAGTTACGTTGGTTCTTTTTTCCTTAATTCGGGGCTTAGGGGCCATTGTTGGATCAGTTTTACATAGAGTTATAAGGAAGAACTTCAAAAATCTTCTTCTCTGAAACTACAAGAGATAAATGTTTACTTTTTTATTATCAGCTTATGGATCCTCTACCAAGTTTGTTCAAATGGCGACCCTGGGGTCAAATTTGGCCCCGTCCCAGGGGTCACAGTTTTATAAAGACTTAAATATAGCGAACAACTTTAAAAATCTTCTTCTCAGCTTATGGTCCTCTACCAAGTTTGTTTGAATGGTGACCTGGTCAAGTTTGGCCCCACCCAGGGATCACATGTTTTACATAGAGTTACATAAGTAAAAACCTAAAAAAAACTTCTTCTCTGAAACTACAAGAGACAGAGGTTTAATATTTTGTATTTACCATCAGCTTATGGTCCTCTGTCAAGTTTGTTCAAATGGTGACCATGGAGTCAACATTGGCCCTGTCCCCTGGGTCACGTTTTACATGTTTTACATAGACTTATATTGGGACAAACTTAACATCTTCTTCTTTGATCACATGCTTTACATAGAGTTACATAGTTTCTTCAAATGGTGACCCTGGGTCAAATTTGGCCCAGTCCCTGGGTCAAATGTTAAACTTGGTTTGAGTGTTTATATTAACGAAAGTTTGATTTGTTTGAACGCTATCCAAACTTGAGCCAAATACATCCCTCCCCCATCTTGGTAATTGAAGACCCTTTATAAAAAACTAGTTTGATTCTGTCATATCTGACATACAATCCTTATATCCCCCACCCCACTCCACCCTAACATGGACACCATATAGCCAGTAGAGCGATGCAGGCCCTGTTAAGTCTTGTTTTTTTAAGATAACGTACTCGGTAACTCGCAAACGCCCCTACTTTCAGAAGCAAATTTCAAAATACTACACCAAACCAATTACCAAGTACAAACCTAAGAATATGTGAATAATATTCTCATTGTTTTGTGTATTTTGAGCTAGATTAGAGATACGGTTAAACTGCAAAATAACGAGCGTAAATCGTCTGCTCTGATTGCATGAACATATTTTAAAACTTTTAAGTCAATGAGAAATAAGTTATAACACTTATACAACTAGGTATATAGGATTTTATTAAGTACTTCGAATTAGTGAAGCTTTCGATGTTCCTAATTCTAAAATATGGCAGTTAAAATTATTTTGACATCATGTTTTACTAGCATTACCACTGCAAATGCGTTTGGAAAATATTTTTTCGAAATATTTAATGTTAACGCTGAATTACAGTAACTTGAATGTTAAACAATATTCAATTTAAAGGGAGGTAATTTAAGATTATCCATATTTCATTTTTTCAATTTTTTATGTTTTTTTTGTATTATTTCATACCAATTTTAACAATTTTATATCTTTACGCGATCTTTGACTCATAATATGTGTTTTATCAGTACATTCCATGTTTTCATATAAAGAGAGGGTAACGCTCAAAATATGTAACAATTTAAACAAAAAAAAAAGTTTTACAAACTATGGGTCAAAACAAAATACTTATCATATATTTATTCTAAAAATATTTAAAATAAGAAAATTAGTTAAGATACAAAAGTTGATACTTAGAAATTTTGTTCAGTGTACATACATAACAGTCTCTCAGGAAAATAGGATCTAGAAAATCCCCCCTTGGTGTAGACAGGTTAGGAGTGGGAGGGTTCAACTCATTAGCTTACAGCCTATAAGCACATGCCATTGTTATTGTATCGACTGCTAGTCGGATTGTGAAAACGTCAGAGGACGTTTATGTCCATGCTTTAGCTGGGGATCTTCTTACCAAGTATTTGTAAATAACATCCATGGTTTTACGAAAATGCAAGAAACCAGGATACTAATTTAGCGGTGTACATTACAGGAATGTCGCATCTTCCAAAACATCAACAAAGGTTTTCGTTTAAAATGAACAACTTCCTTTGTTAGGTTATTATTATAAGGTTAATGGTTGGACATGAGAAAATCCAATGGATAATGTTGTAATATCAATTACATAAATTGACACTAATGCGTCTAGACCAGGCTACACCAATTACCAACCAATCAGCGGGCAGGGAAAATTCAGGGTAATTTCGGAGCTATTACACAGAATCTCTTGATTGGTTGACAAGGTAAACAAACCAAAACATCTTGCTAAATAATTATAATTCAACTTTTGAAGAGTACTTATGAAGGTTAAATCATACATTCCAGCAATGTATTCACAATTTGTGGCAAAATAAAAACAAGAAGTATATTTTACATTTTCCTCGTGTATCTACATCCAAGTAGGTGGGCCACAACTATCCGACCCACACAGCTTTTTCAAAACATACTCAACGTATGGTTTCTATACGGTATTTTTTGATAAATCTAAGATAGGTCTTTCAAAATAAGTAAGCAAAAATATAGCTTCTTATATTACGGAGTACAGAGCTTAATGCTATAATGTACGTCTATCAAAAAACAATTGATGTAGTATGACCTCAAACCTATGCATACACGGACCCATCCATACCGGGAAGTTGTTACAGTCGTAACTGGTGACTTGCTCACTCTGAACAAGCTTCACGAGTACGTGAACGTATCAATTTAAGCCAAGGTAAATCAAATCGACAGCGCTATATATACTTTTATTTTAGTTTAGTTTTAATACATTTTCTAAAAAGACACAACGAACAGTCTACATTTAACATAAATACTACATTTTGTTATTTAAACAAAACATTGAACAATGTTGGAATATCAACATTAAGTAAACTTGGGATGAATGTGTCAAGTGAACATGTCATTGGCGGAAAAAACTATACAAAAAAGGGAACACAAACAAAGTTTTACACAAGCGTAAAAAAGCTGCCGATATGTAAATAAACATGACTGTTGGCCTGTGAACGGATAGGAATGCAAACAATTGTTTTGCTGTACGTTGAAATAATTATTGAAATAAGTATTGTTATTTTAAATTATCAAAAGCAATAACTACACAATGAATGCGTCAATATTGTTTATTTTGAAACCTGTCCAAGGTTTTATTGAGTTCATTATTTTCCTTCAAATGAAAATCAATACAAATTAGAAATAATTTTTTAAAGTGACTTTTTTATATTTATTAGGTAAAAAAGGGGCCTTACTTTTGTTAAAATAAAAGCAAAGATTTATGTGACGTGGCTCTTTGTTGTGGTCTAATAATGAATAATGCATGCGCGAAGTTTCAATCCATTTTGTAGATTGCGAGTTCCAAGCTTATATACAAACTTTAACAAGTATTAAATGAAACATTATGTTGTTAAAATAAAGCAAAAGTTATAGAACCTGGCTCTGTGTTGTTGTATTTAGATGCAGAATGCATGTGTGAAGTTTCATCTATTACCTAAAGTAGTTTGTGCCGCAGATGCATGTTTACATAATAACCAAGCTTAAATGTATACAAAAATAAACCAAGTACAAACCTTAACCAAGTTATCGAAGTATAAATGGGGCAGACAACACTGACAACGATCAGGAATACGGGGATACCTCATTTTAATAAAACCGACCCAACACTAAATTTTCTCGTTATATATTCGTGGATTTATGGGTATTACCGAGCTCAGCTTACGACGCGAGCGCAAGCGAGCTCTACGGTAAAGCGAGTAGCGTAAATACTATGGAGGAAAAACCATGGTAAAAAAGTCAAAACACAAACTCCATTGTGAAGTGGAAGTCACTCCCATCGTCCTTCCAAATTCAGTTCACTCCCATCTCCGTCTGGTACTCTGCCCACCTATATTCGCTTTCGTTTGGACAGGTTACCAGACAAAAGTGGTTAACGTGACGTCACATAATTGTTTTGCTGTGAGACAATAGGTAAACGCGTCATTAGGTAAACTAATGCCAGAGTGATTTCAAGAATAACAACACCAGGGTACGTAATATATTTCTCCCGATAATCTTAGATACTTGATAAATAGTTCTTTACCAAATGGTGTATTTAACCATTCTACTCTTTTATATTTTTCCAAAAGCGTAGGATGTGTAGAAAAGAGCTGTGTGGCCTAGTGGTGGGGCAAATAATTTTTCCTCTTTATCATGTTTATCCGAGTGGAGTTGCCTAGCATATTTTCCTCTCGATCCCAGTGGGTAACTTCTCGTATTTTCAAACACACTCCCTCAGATTCATTACTTTTTTCTGGCAAGGTAATGTGAAAGTATGCAATACTTCGCAGGGGATGATATCATGTAAGGCGGCCCGTGTTCATGGAGAGTCATCCATACCTTATGCAGTATGCGCGTTAAGATCTCACTGAGCTTCTATGTTAATCAATGACACAAGAAACGATGTTGCCATGATAACCAGAATTAAGTGTGTACAGTAACAAGAGAAAGGAACATGAGGTTTAGCACAACTCCTCCTAATTTTCTGAGAGGGGATGGAGCAGAGTATGCCCTACCTCAACCCCACTATTTTGCAAACATTATGTTCATCTCCTAAAAATGTGTTTGTGTCCTGAAATGTTACAATCACAGGAAAAAAATAGCACAATAAAACATAGGAAAGTTGCTTTTTCATTTATTCAAATGTCTTGACAAACAAAAGGAAAACACAACAAAGCAAATAAAAACACGCTATCCAATATTTTAAATGTTAAGTTGACCAACCCTCTCCAATATCTGAAACACACTTACACAACTGATACACTGTAAACAACTTAGTGATCACGTTGGAGTAGCTCTGTGTACATGCACTGTATCCCCGGGCCTACGAATACTTTTCAGAAATCGAAAAAATAAAAAACAGGGATCATGCTCCCCATCCCCGATATGATAAGTTAAAATGGGGCCTAGATGCTGTCATTTGGGCCTAGCAACGCACCTCGATCCTGTGAGTGATGAATAATTATGGTCCGTGCCTTAACTAACTTTCGAAAGCTCTGGGCTGTTTACGTTATAAGGTCATTATACAACTGCATAACACTTGGTCAGGCGACCTAACCTAAACTAAGAGAAAGCCAGCTATCGCCAATGTCCAAGAGTCATGGTTGTACATCGACCGGATTGCCAATGGAAGGAATGAACGATGAAAACAGTGTAGAGAAAAAAGAACACAGAGGCGTAAACAATTATTGAAGACCATTCAAAAGAATTAAAGGGATAATAGGTATAATTCCCCTAACAAACATATTTAGGCATCTTTAGTGAGACCAAGATGAAATAGCAAAATCTAATAGAGATGAGTTGATCTGCCAGTTACAGCAAAAATAAGTTTGTAAATCTATTTGATATGCGCCGTCCTGCGACGGGATGCATTCTGTAAACGTCCATGTGTAAAATATAAGAAAAAGCAAACAAGACGTCAAATAAATAAGATTAGAGAAAAGCGAGAAAATTTCAATGTGACTTCCAACACGTCAAACAATTATTCTTACTTGTGATTCGAATTTGCAAATGCTATCAATCGCGGATGCTGATTCCGGTATACCTTTGTTTTATCTATCTCTTATATCTTTAGTGCCTTTTCTGCCTAAGATAAGCTGCATGCCAAGACGCCCTGAATGTCCATGAAAGCAATAGATATGTTGACTCTCCATTGTTTTTGGTTGTTTATGACGGATTTCTGCTTTAAGTAGCAAACTCTTTTATATAGGAACAAGGTGGCCAGGACACCCCCACCTCTATACTTTTACAGGAGTTTGTGTTAGGAGGTTGTGGGGTGGGGAGGGGAGACGGTCAACGTTTTTCGGAAAAAACAATGGTACGAGTTCACAAGAAATACGTTTTACCCTAGGCACATATATAGTTACTTACAAGTTCAAGGTCACATGTCAATGTGGTGTATTGTTGTGCTCATTACAAAACGGTAATTTCAGATAGTGAGATAAACTGTATGTGTGTATATATTATGCAATACTATAGGGTGTGAACAAAACAAGATCGATGTTGGGTCTAAATGTCTAAGGTCAGTGTCTGGTCCATAACTTGTTTTCATTTTATCCAGTGCCAGTGGATTTCGGAGTTGAGCTCGTACTGAAGCAGTGCCTTATTCGCATTAGCGAGACACGACGCGCAAGCGAGCCTTACGGTAACGCGAATAGCATATACTATGGGGAAAAACAGTGTTAAAAAAGTACAAACACATTTAACTCCCTTGTTCAGGAGAGGTCACTCCTATCGTCGTTCCAAACACAGTTTTCTCCCATCTCCGTCTGACCCTGGTCACCTGCATACGCATTTGCTTGGATAGGCTACCAGACAAAGGGGTTAATGTTCTTCTGCAGTGACATCATGCGAAGTTATCTGTGGTCACACTGGTCTATCAAAACGACTGGTATACGGATCCAAAGGCTGGGATTGTTTCAAAATATGGCGGAATATGCAGACAATGTGCAGGTACTGTTCTGAATGTATATATTTTAGTCATATATTGAACAATTGGGCTAAACCTTTACTCACACGGAACGTCCGGAACATCGACCCATTCCGTGAAATTATTTAAAGTTGACTTTAATGAAAGATGGCGAAAAATATTCAGAAAGATGTATGCACATGTGCTTCCGAGGTTCGCCAGAGTGTTGGAAAGACACGTGTTTTGGTCTGTATTATCCGTTTTCGATGTTTTCTGGTTTTAAAATGTGTAGTGCACGTCACAGGCATTGATATTTAAGCATTTCCAAGTGCAAAGGTCTTTTGGACAATATATAAGGCAAGATTTTGCACGTTTGTTTGATACAACGTTGGTGATTGTTTGATACAACGTTGGTGATTGAATCAAACGGGCAACGATGTGCATGCTATTCAATCAAACATTGAAAGAATATATCATGTAGGACCATAATACAAATAAATGAGCACGTCCCACGTGGTTGAAGTCCCCTAATGAAACTGTTTTTTTCTTCTTTTCTTTTGCAAATGATAAATAAAAATGTTCATAGTTTATAACAAAGTTTTATTCATTAACACTTCATGTGCTTGAAAAATGTTATGTATAAATATAACGTTATACTACCTTTGTGAATTCAAGTCTTTAATCAGTTTCAGTTATAATGGTGAAACGCAAAAAAGAAGGTGTTTCTGTGGCCCTGTTAAAAGTCCCAGAGGTATTTTCAAGCGTCCTCTGACGCCCAGGTCATGTGATAAAAGCAGCAAGCGCCTCTACATTGATGCCAAATCCACTGTAGACACGACAGTAGTCACTCCAGTTGAATTTTTGTATGAACCAATTGATGCAATATCTACGGCATATTCTGATTCGTCTGGAAAAGAATCTGAATCTTTGCAATTCCTAGCTGTAGCCAGGGACGAGGAAAGTGGGTCAGAAGTGTTCAGAGGTTGACCTTCTTCACTATTTCACACTGTTTTTTCAACTAGTTTTGACCAATAAGTACCCCTGTAGAATATTGCACTTCGTCTATGGATCGAAACCATCCGATGGTTTAACTGTGTCGATGTTCGATCTATGTGGTACTTTAATTAACAATGAGGTCTTGGCGTGCTGGCTAGGAAGTTTATGTCATTCATGTCTGGGCCGAAGACTATTGGCAAAACCATTAGTGGAAGGCAAACAAATGGAAATATTCGCCCTTGTGACACATCATGTAGACATGTATTAGTGGTGGCATCAAGGGTCTGTGGAATAATACCCGGTTTAATTGTCCTATCAGAGGCGTTAGCAATAATCATAGCTCTAGAGGGTACTGCAAAGCTTATTTCTGAATAACAAGGGTGAATATTTCCATTTATTTGCCTTCCACTAGGGTCTTCGGCATAGATAATAAAATAAACTTTCCATGGAAAAATCTGTAACCAGCACGCCAAAACCTCATCGTTTCTTCAAAATACAGGTACCACATATATCAAACACCTACACAGTTAAACCATGGGATGGTTTCGATCTGTAGAAATGCAATATTCTTCAGGGGTTATTGGTTTTAACTAGTAGAAAAAACAGTGTGAAAGAGTGAAGAAGGCCAACCTCTGATAACCACTTCCTCGTTCCCGGCTACAGCTAGGAATTGCAAAGATTCAGATTCTTTTTCAGGTGCATCAGAAAATGCCGCAGGGATTGCATGAGGTGGTTCATACAAGAACTCAACTGGAGTGATTACTGTCGTGTCTACACCGGAACTGGCATCAATATAGAGGCAATTCCTTCTTTTATCACATGACCTGGGCGTCAGAGGACGCAAGGGTTGAAAACTGCTTTCGTTTTGGCTTATGCAGCCACAAAAACACATTTTTTTGCGTTTCACCATTATAACTGAAATGGATTAAAGACTTAAACTCACAAAGGTTGTATATGTTTATACATGTATACATAATACTTTTTAAAAGCAAATGAACAGTTTAAGATTAACAATATGAAATAAACTTTGAATAATAAAAAAAATAGTCTTTCATTAGGGGACTGCAACCACGTGGGACGTGCTCAATTATTTGTATTTTAGTCCTGCATGATAGATTCGTTCGGTGTTTCATTGAATAGCATGACCTCGTTGCCCATTTGATTCAATCACCAATGTTGTATCAAAAACACGTGTGAAATCTTGCCTTATATATTGTCCAAAAAAAACAACAACACTGAACTTGGAAATGCCTAAATGTCAATGCCTGTGACGAGCACTATACAATGAAAACTGATAAAATAGACCGAAACACGTGTCTTTTCAACACTCTGGCGATCTTCGGAAGCACATATGCATACATCTTTCAGAATGTTTTTCGCTATTTTTCATTAAATTCAACTTTAAATCATTTCAAGGAATGGTTCATTGTTCCAGACGTTCCGTGTGAGTAATGGTTTAGCTTAATTGTTCAATATATGACCAAAAATATATACATTCTGAACAGTACATGCACATTCTCTGCATATTTCGCCATATTTTGAAGTAATCCCAGCAGTTGCATCCGCATGCCAGTCGTTTTGATAGACGAGTGTGGTGGTAGATGGGTACAAGTGGGAAGGAGTGATATATGGTAATAAAAACATTATGACCTTTAAAGGAAGTACATCAGGATTGGGTAATATTTTTAGAACTGTTCAAATATATTATTTATGTATTTAATTGAACAAAATAAACTAAAGAACCATAAAACACAAATTAAGATTGAAATAAATACGCCTTATGTTTGCAGTCCAATTACCGATAGAATCTTTTTCAATGTATGCGACAGAAAGCTTTTTAAAACCTGGCGGTATATCTCGTATGACAGCGATTACTTGTAATCATTATATTAACAACTATTTAAATGGAATATTTTTTTTATTCAAAACAAGTTAACTACAGTGTAACGTCACCTCCATTGATACCCCACATTTACAACTGCAAAAGATTTACCGACAATCCTTTCAGTATGTAGACATGCCATTCGTAACCAGTGATGCATCTGGTTTATCTGGTTTTAAATTCAATAGAGCGACCTTAGTGACTTCCATTAAAAAATCATTCTGAAATTGCGTTTAATTGTAAAGTGTAATTCATAGTAAAGCATTTAAGAAATATAAAAACGGTCACAATTGTTTCATAAAATTGGGCCCTGTGTCTAGACAACTTTAATATCCATAAAAGAAAACAAGTGTTACTGAAACGAGATTATATCTGTTATCACTAACTTGCCGCATTTTCTTTAATGTGAGGTGTACTTTTCCACAAGAGCAACGTTTAAAGCGAGGATGGAAGGGGTTGGTGGGGTGGGAGAGGAGGGGGTGCATACCAGTATTTATACACATTTGGCAATAGGATGTACTAAAACACGCACACATTTAAATATAGGTAAAGACACAATTGCCGTGGATGCAAGCCCCCGGATCCGTCTAACATAATTTCACTTTCGGAGCCAGCACATTCAATTAATATAGCTACGCCCCTGGTTGTTAATTATAATTGTTAATTATTGCACTGTATTATAAGAAACGGTTAATGTTCCATCTATATCTATGAACCGTTATTTTACGGTTTAAATTGGGCATTTTATAAGTTTTTATGTTTTTAAAAATTAGCCCAAAGGCCTGATGTACTCCCTTTAATAAGTGACCATAATGTAAAATACTATAAAAAAGCAAAAAAAGAAACGATTTTATTATCGTTAAAAACAAAACATAATTAATACAATTCGACTATAAAAAAGCGGCACAACTTATACAATTTGAATCACTCTGGATGGCGCGGATGACTAGGTCCGTAATGTACAATGCAGAGACGATGAAGCAAACCCTGACTGCATCAATGTAGTGGCATTGGAAAGAAGAATACTGGCGGGACATATAGGTTAAACTTTTTCAAAGGGTAATAATTTAAAAAAAAATGAACCAGAGAGTTCTGGGCCTTTATCAGATGTATTCATGTATCATCCTGATGATGTTTACACAGTTTCATTGTTGTAGACCTTAACTACTTTAATCATTTGTCAGGTAAAAAGTTAACGGACAGACGGACGGACAACGTCATGTCCTTACGGGCGTATAAAAAGCGAGATTGCTATCAACTGCCCTATCCAGGCATAATGAAATCATTTTAAACCTACCAGTCCGCATACTGGCATGAACCAGAACTACTTGTTAGGGTGTGCACACAACCAAATGTTGGCTCTAAATGTTAAGGTCAATGTCTGTTTGTTTGTTTATTTGTTTGTATGTTATATTACGTCATTTTCAACACATGTACATGTCATGTTTTTATTTGAAGTCCGGTGGCTTTTGGATTTGAGCTCGCTATTAGGCAGTGCCTTATTCATATTATTCCATGAAAATACGGGTTTACACTCATTCCAGTCCAATACTTGCGGTTTCATTCAGTTTCCATTACACTTTCATTATGCTCCGTAAAAATTGAATTTGTAATTCATGCTTATCATCAGCTTCATGATTCACAGTCTGTTAACCATAGACAAATACAAAACCCATATAAGGATATAAGGATCAGCTGAATAGGAATAAGCGCTTAGATCCAGCTACATGTATGATCAGATGTATGATCAGATTGATTCAAGCGCTCGTTTTAGTTTTCAATTGTAGTCAATAATTAGTCTAGCACTCGGAAGTGAAAGCGAACAAGGGGAAGTGGGACGCATGCTATTTTTCTGTCGTTTGAAACTATTCCTTGTGCTAATTTATATTAAGCACTGCATTTGCCATTGGATAGTGATTTGGGATTAGCTTGCTGGTTCTACAATGTATCTTACATCTGCTTGTGGAATACATTATCGAAATGAAAAAAATGTCAATTCTAAATAAAAATATAAAAGCAGATTAACCTACAACAGTGTGATTGAATAATGAGTATATACTACAACATTTTTAAAAGGAGAACTTTATCAGCGGCCGGACCTTTCTCCTTACATCAAATGTATTGGATGATGTTTAATAATACATGATCCTATGGCTCTGATAAATTAATTGACGTAAACATGTAATACATATATCCCCAACTTAAGCCAACACTTTTTGTAAATGTAACGACACATCTTAATAGAATCGATACAAATGTGCCTGTCATTCGAATTATAATTCATCTTACATTTAAAAAAAGAAAATTAGGTCGTTATAGTTGATAAGATCTTTAATTATTAATAAATTACACCGAAAACTTGACAACCGTTATTGAGGAAGTATTTTATTTCGTCCTATTAAAAGCGTTTTTAATTTTTATCTCTGAAGTGTACATTTTTTACATACCAATTAACCATATTTATGAAAATGTCCTTTTGTTTATGGAAGTCAACATTTTTGAAAGATATCATAACTGTGTTTAAAGATTTACCGGGATTTAAAGGGAATGTAGACATATATCCAAACACACTTTATTATTAAATACTTAGAAAACGGTGAAAAAACTGTGTGAACATCGTAAGAAAAACAATGAAGATGTGACCATTAGAAGGATATGGAAGCCGTCATCTTGAAAACTATGAAGTCGTAGTTCTAAAGTAGTTTCAAACAGTTGTTGTGGTCTTCTTTCCTAAAAATCCGTAAATTATCATATTTATAAATATTCCATATAAGGTATGGTATTTTATAAATATGATGTCAAAGTTCTAAAATGATGATTTTAGAGAGATTCCGTGTCGAGTCCTTCACCAGAAACAAATTTGACACCATTGTCCTGATTTGAACAAACGTGATAGAGAACTATAAGCTTGTTGTGATACATGCACAATATTGGACTTCTAGCTCATCTAGTTTCAGAAAGAACTGTGACCACCGGGTCGGGGCCAGATTTAACTCCATGGTAGCCATTTGAACAAATTTGGTAGAGGACCATACGTTTATGCTAAATGCAATATATGAGAGCTCCATGCCTTTTCTTTTCAGAAAAAAACGTGTTTTCAGTTTTTTCCTATATAAGTCTATGTAAAGCATTTGACCTCTGGGCGATGCATAATTTTTCCCGGGTTTACCAGTTCAACGAGCTTGGTAGATGACTATAGACTTATGCTATATACAAAATATTACACCTTTAGCTCTTGTAGTTTCAGAGCAAATTTGGTAAATACCTCCCTCTATGTAAAACAGTGACACCTAGGTCGGGGGCAAATTTTACCCCAAGGTCACCATTTGAACAAACTTGGTAAATGACCATAGGCTTATGCTACATGAAAAATAACAAACCTTGTAGTTTCAGAGAAGATTATGTATATATTTAAACAGAACAGAACAGATATATGACGAGAAACATTTGTCTAAGTCATAAATAAAGAATATGTTCTGCTCTGTTCTGTTCTATGTATTTAAATATTTTCCTATATATTAACTCTTTGTAAAACGGTGACCGAGCTGGTTTGGGCAGATTTAACCCCAAAGTCAATATTTGAAAAAAACTTACTAGAGGACCATAAGCTGATGCTACGTATAATATATGAAGGCTCCGGTGCCGTGTGGTTTCAGCGAGATAAATTGTTCATGTTTTTCTCTAAATACATCTATGCAAAACATTCACAATCTCTATGTACAAACTTTGGGGCTCATCCATTTCTTTTACCCTGAGGACTTATATGAACACAATTGATAGTCCATGCGTATAATTGTTAAATAAAGAAAAGCTGTCGAAATCTTTTATGGCAAAGGCGGCCATTTTGGATGTTGCGTAGACCTAAATTTAACAAATTTGAAAAACATTGACCTCACGATCATCCATATGAAGTTTGGTCAACATTGACCAACCAGTTTCTTAGAAGAAGTCATTTAAAACAAAAGTTAACGACGAGACGGACATATAATGGACGAACAGTGATCATAGTAGCTCTCAAACCAAGTACAATGTACCTACGTTTTATGACTGTAGGTGTTATGGAGTTGAAGTTATCGCGCGGAATGCGTATTTCCATATATTGTCATGGCGACCGTGATATTGACCTACTAACCACAAAACAATACTTTTCCTCCACTCACCTACGATACATATGTAATGTAACTATGAAGTTTCATGAGTCTGGGTGTTATGGTTTCGAAGTTATCGTGTGTAATGCGTAATTAATTGTGTACGATCGGACAGTCGTACAACTCAATACTATTATGCGTCCCGTTTTACAAACGTGCGTACTCTCAACACCTCTTGATGGTGCATGGGTGGGTAGTGTAGATTGAGTTGGGCGATATGCATCATAATCATGATGTAAGAATAAACAGATAACGTGGATGGGATGTGGTGGGTGTGGTAGGGGAGTCAATCCCTAATATGGCTGAGCTATGCATACGAAACGTACACATGCGTCAGTAACAACAGATTGGATTTTACCTTAACCAACATTATTGCACATGTCATACGATATATTATCTACTACTAGTAATACGTTTTAAAACATAAGACCCATGGCCTTGCCCAAAAAACCCTTCCCCGAATACCCTTCAAGAAAAAAAAGGATGAGTATTGAAGTTATGTTTGAAGAAAACAAATAAAAATGCAAATTCATTTGATCAATGGTTGGGGTTTTGGGATTGAGGAGTGGGGATGCACCATATTTGCAGGTGCGGTTTTGGTGATTTATTGAATTAAAAATAATTATTTTTCAGACCAAAATATTAAGCTTGTCGCACAAAAATACATCAGTTGCCAGCCTTGTAATAAATATACATACTTTTCTAAGTTAAGAAACGAATTAATATTTATGCAAGTAAATCTTAAAAAATATTTTTCATAAATCTATGTTTTTTTTTACTGTTCTGTGTTCAGAAATTTAATCACCCGTCGTCTACGTCATCGCTTGCGTGTTATCTGTTTTGTGTTCAATGGTTTCAATAAAGCATTATACTCCTGTCGGATTAATTATGTTAATCATACCCCATCCAACTCCTTCTCCAATAGGCGCAAACGGGGTTGGCTGGGGTATGAAATAAAACCTTAATTTCGGCTTAAAAACTTTGCATATTGTAAAATTAAAACATTTAGTATGTAATACTAAACAGATTATCGCATTTTTCAGTAAAATATGTTTTATTGTCGAAATATCCATTATAAAATCCTGCTAATATAAGCTTTTCCATTGCTTAATGGAATTAAGGCGGGACCACGTAATGTTTGTTTTTATATACTAGAGCATATGAAAAATGCATTGGTAATTTTTGTTTCGCGTATGGCGACAACCCACTTGCATCAATGCAGGTGTGTATGCTTGCATCAATGTAGGTGTGTATGGCGACAACCCACTTGCATCAATGCAGGTGTGTATGGCGACAACCCACTTGCATCAATGCAGGTGTGTATGGCGACAACCCACTTACATCAATGCAGGTGTACTGGAACTTTAGTAGTACGTAATATTTGCCAATATCAATATCCGTGATGGTTTGTAGATAACTCGAAGTACGTGATTCCGCCTTAATTGCATTAGCCGATTGGAATGCTTATATTAGCATGATTTTATAACGGTTATGTCGACAATAAAACACGTTTAAAAACATTCTTTACGGAAGAAATGCGATAACCTGTTTAAAATTACCTAAATGTTTTAATTTACAATATGCACCAAATGTTTTAAATATACAATATGCACCCTTTTAAAGCCGAAATTATTGTTTGATTTCATTCCCCAGCCAATCTCGTTTTCGCTTCTTCTTGGAGAATGGGTTGAATGGGGTATGAATGTTAATACTCGGACCACGTAATGTGTTGAACAATAAGTATACTGTAATACCTTTTAAAGGAAGTAGGATGTATAGATGATGCATTACATTATTTAAACTTTGTCTTTTAGTAAGCCAATCGAAACGCTTATGTGGACCCATTAAAACTGCTATCGAATCCCTTTTGATATGAATATACTGTATACAACGCACTGAAACTATTGGATTTTCCAATGATTCAGATATACTAAAATATATAAAATTGAGGAGTTGTTCAAAACTTAATTGTGTTTCAAACAGAGTTTCTAACACAGTATGCTGTATAAGTAGACTGCGTTGTATTGGATTAAGACGATTATTTCTATCGGTACTCGAAGCAGCTTTTTGCTACTACAGTTGAGTATTACGTGCAACATGTCTCGGATATATACGTTTTGGGTAGTATTTACGTGTGTACTTGTGATTCAAAATGCCATCTGCTCTACAGTATTTAAATGTGGACCGGAATACAAATGCACGTGTGAAGTTAATGAAGAGCACCATTCGAAAATAGATTGCTCACATACGATGTTAAACCTGACGGACATGTGTACACACATAGGAAATGCAACATATCTAGATGCAAGTTCAAACAACATAACATTAATTGACAACAAAATTGCATTTAAAGGATGTCAAAACTTAACTGAACTTATTCTTAGTAACAACTCGTTGACAGCTATAATAGATGACACCTTTTCTGAGATGAGCAAGTTGAATCTCCTCGACTTGAGTTTCAACAATTTGGACGTGTATCAACGAGGTAATCGAACCATATTAACAGAATTACCTTCTTTGAAAACACTGCTGCTAAACCGAAACTTAAAGATGGGTGTGTCTAGCCATGGCATGGCATATCCAGATTTATCATGTTTAACAGTGTTGGAAACATTGTATATTGATGGTCTAACTAACACGGACTTTGGATCAAATTATGCTAAACAAAGACACCTCACGAGAGTTCATTTATCTGGATACGTGTGTACGTGTAACCTTGGGAATTTGACTCAATCTACATTTAAAAACTTAAAAAAAGTAAAATTTTTAGACATATCTGTGTGTGACGTAGGCAATATTGAAGCAGAAACTTTTCAAGAACTTCATAATTTAGAAACACTTGACTTATCGCAAAACCAACGCTTAGGTTTCCGAATGCTACGGAATGTGTCTTATGGGTTGCAGTTCACAAATATTCAGTTTTTGAATTATTCTAAAGTTCATAATACGTTTGGTCTCGGAACAGAACTTCGCAAAAGAGATATTTGCTACTTAAGAAATACAACACTCCGAGAATTAGCAATTAATAGTAACAGACTTGAACTTTTAGAGACAGATTCCATTCAGTTGCTTCCTAAGACGTGTCAGAAACTTCATATAAATGATAACCATTTCACGTTTTCACCGTATCTCCTGCAGCTTGCGTGCGCATCAAACTGTACTGAATTATATGGCAGTTTTCAAAATATGGACCATGATCCAGATTTGTACAAATCTGAACCGGACGAAAATCAAACTGACAATGAGCCTGATGATGACGATTGTCCATATATGCGTGATGATGTCTTGAAGAATATCAGCAAAAGCATTGACAACTGCCCTTATTTTGGTTCTGTTAAAAAAAAAAATTATCCGCTGCCTGCTTTTCCGAAAACACTTAAAAAGTTTGTGTTGAATGATTGTAATATGAAGTATACAGTTAAAGCATTTCCAGTATTTCCGCTGGATAACAAAGTTGAATATCTGGATTTTTCCGGAAATAATTTTGACACTTTGATAGGTCCGGTAGGACCATTATTTTGTTTAAAATACCTAGACTTGTCAAGAACCTATTGTTCACATATTAGTGATAAAATGTTTAAGCTAATGCCGAATCTTGAAAATCTACAGCTGCAGAAGAATTTCATTGGACTGATACCGGAAGAGGATTACAACGGTATATTTGGATCACTTACAAAACTGAAAACATTGAATTTAACATTAAACAGAATTACTAGTATTCCATCAGATTCGTTTAGTAATTTGGTTAATCTGGAAACCCTCGATCTCAGTTCAAACAGTTTGGAAGAGTGGAAAATTGATGTTGCAAACATGGCGAATTTAACACATATCAACATAAGTTTCAACTTTATAAATTCTTTACCACAACAAATTATGAATCATTTTTCGGTTATGTCAACGCGTAGGAAGATTCAATTCTCAATTGATATGCGGAATAACACCATAAAATGTACGTGCCAGTATAAGGAATTTCTAAAGTGGATGCTTCTAAAGCAGGAACACTTTGTCCAGTTTGAAAGCTACATATTCGTGGATGAAAATGGCAAACCAATTCTTCCTTCCGATATCAAAACATACATAACCAAACTAAGTAAGAACTGTAAGCAATATACGCTCATCATTGTTTTGTGTTGCATTGGTATATCCGTGTTTCTATCAATCGCCATCGGCGGTGTCATCTACAAAAACCGCTGGAAGCTTAGATACTTTTTCTATATGACCAAAAATAGACAATTTGGTTATTCACCTATAGAATATTATAAACACGATGCATTTATATCATACGCTGAAGAGAACATTCGTTTTATACTTGATGGTATCATTCCACATCTAGAAGAGGACGGCATGTCATTGTGTATTCATCAGAGAGATTTTCTTGCAGGAAATGCTATCGCAGATAATATTAACGACGCCATAAAAAGTAGTAGAAAAACAGTCGTCATATTAACTAAGGCGTTTGTAAAAAGGAAATGGTGTTTATATGAATTCAACATGGCCCGAATGGAGAGTATTTATTCCAGAGATGGGAGAAGTTCGCTAGTTATAGTTATGCTAGAAGATATTCCTACAAAGGAAATGCCATTGGAAATGTTGGAATGGATAAAGACTGAATCATATATCGAATACACTACCGATATTCAAGGTCAAGAGATGTTTTGGGACAAATTGAAAGATGCAGTTAGAGAATAATGTCAATAGTAGATTCAGGTTAACACGTATGGCACTTGAATTAACGTGTTACTGTGAAACTGTGTTAGTTATTTTATCAGTTAAAATGTTATTCAATTAATTCTAAATGACAAGATGAAATATATTATAGTAAATTAAAAAACACAAAAACAAAAATTTGATTGTACGTTCAGCATTAGCTTAGATGATAAACACATTGTGTCAAGTTTTATTTTTCATGTATAATATTACCGTCATAGGGCGTTAATTGAACAACTAAGTTGAAACTACCCTTTGGTAAATAATTATGGGAACATTTGTTCTTTATGTTACATAAACAATACACGTGATTTAAATAAACCAGTTGGCCTAGCATGCTTAGCGTAACATTCAAAGCATACTGGGTAATAGTAATTAGGTATTGACACTGTCTTTTGACGTAGTTTGTATATAGAGAAACGACACATTTTAAAACTGTGCTGATGTAGACTTTTTAATCACAGTTCATTTTGCAACACGAAATTCATCAATGTTGAAGTTTCGCTTTGAAGATTTGAGAGATTACAAAATTGTACATGCTAAGTTTGCTCATCTGCTTGAGCTAAACGCATAGTCGATCAATAACGAAACTTTTAATGGATAACATTTGGTATGTTATGGATTGATTTAGTCTTTGTTCCGAAAGGAAAGGTCTAATGTAGCCCTTTACCATTGGATTAGCAGTAGCATATTACACATACTGTACACTATTTAGAGGAAATTCCGGGGTTGCTTTTCTTTTCGCCTTCTATAATTTGCGCATATAAAGGCCGGAATTCAGTTCTCCCTATAGCTAAATATGGATTTACACGGTTTATCCCACTACTATATTGCATCTATTTGTATCAGTATATTTCTAATGTACATATCTGTTTATTTAATATTGACCAGTGATAGACTATTATATTTTAAGTTTTGAATGGTACACAATATATTGTATCTTAAACACGTTAACTTTGTATTATAAATTCGAAATGTGATAAATGCGATTGTATAAAAACTAGACTGAAATATTGTAATGAACTGAGTGTTGAATACACTTGTTTATTTGGTGTAAGCCAGAGTGAAAGCTTATATCAATTTTCAAGTTTCCCATGCTTATAAATGTCTTAGAAGATACATTTCTAAATAAAAGTCTTAGATTATCTTCAAATTCACAACTGTACTATCCCAGATCGAAACGTTTTTCAGAAAATCGTTGATCTATTGGGGCTCTGTCATGTCTGTGGTGTAGAATTTAGTTACTTGTCATTTAAAACATGCCCAATCGAAAAGTACCGAAAGCGTGTAGGGTAGACTTTGATGTAGCGAACAAGGTAGTGAGTATGTGCTAGAATAAACTTATACACGTTGTTAATGTCCAGAGTAATGTAGTAATTCAATAAAGATATTTTTTAAACCAAACATTGTCATTTTCATGCTTTTCTGAGCTCAAACTATGTTGAATTTACCAGGAAATCTCAATTTCTTTTCTTTTATCAATAAATAGCATGCGGTAAAGCGCTTACAGTTATGAATACGTTACATATTCATCAAACAAACAGATGATTCTTATTGTATGTAAATTCATTTCCGATACAATTATATTAAGGCTATCGATATCCAATTTAACAGACTTAATAACTAGATATTTTATTTCAGGACATCCTCGTTTATCATTTACATATCATGATTTGTGTATTTTTAAGTTAAATTTCTTTTGGTTTGAATATGCATAAAGCAAAACAAAACTTGTAATGTTAACGTCTGTCACGTGTGTGTATATTCTAATTGTAATATTGGATAGTAAGGCATGTCTCTACTCAATCTCAATAAATGCGATATAATTATTTAAACAAAGACTGATATATATTTTTTTCATCTGACTGTGAAACTAATATGATTGAATTGAATTATGTTTTACTGGCACCAACATAAGATATATGGCGCCAAAAAGGAATGGAATTGCAATGCTCATCCTACATTTACATTGAAATAAAATACAGAGAATGGGCCTAGAACATTCTAACATGCAAATCTGCAGAGTTGCTGCACATACTAGACACTCCATCCACGATGGATCCACGTTCCAAGGTTTACACACGTAGGGTCATGATAAATACCAGTAATGAGAATGACAAAACAAATGTGGGTGGGAGAAGTGGGAAGGGGCGGTCCTACCCCTCTCCAGTGGGATTTGCAGTGGTCCCTTTCTATATCGGTAACTACACGGGGTTGAAAACTGATAGAGTATTGCCATTGTACAAATCTGTGAAACGTCATTTTGAATATGACACGTATCTGTCTAAATTTATTTCATTCTAGACGCCATCGCAGTGTTTACACACAATCACGATTGTCCTCACACAGTTTAAGAATCAAAACAAAGAGGCAGAACAGAGAAAACAGACAGGATATGTCAAATATATAACACTAACGACATTGAAGACGAGTTCAATTGTACCGTGATATGTCCTGTTTGTAATATAATTAGAAGAAACTTTCTGAAACGATATTAGTCTCCCAGTGCTACGAATCAGTATTGTTATTTTTACTTGTCCTTTGGGACTAACGAGCTCAATATAGGAGGCGTTGAAGTAGAATACCGTTTAAGCCTGTGCTAGGGAGCATGAGAGGTTTTGCTGCTCCCGCCATTACCTCTTATGAACAGACTCATTAAAACCGAGTCTGCAACTTTATTCTCTTGGTTGTGTTTGTTGCTTCCAGAGGATCTCCCTTATCAGTATTTATTTACATTTATATATACATGTATTGGTCTCCATCAGTAAACAGACACAATTAAAGGCGTCCTTACTTTTAGCAAATGCATTTCATAAACATTCCATTAAAGATGTACCATGATAAATAACGTATAATCTTGTTCATCCTCACTATACTAAAATCGTTCCTTAGTACTGTATTATATATTTGTTTACATATTATATATATTCTGTATATTTTTTGTTTATAAAATATTTGTTTATAAATTAGTGAACGTTTATCAATTTTGTTATTGTGTTTAAACTATATCAATTATATTTGCAAATTTGTATCTATTTGATGATAAACACCTATGTAAAAGTTTAAGTCAATAACATGTCTTCTTCTTCTTCTTCTACTTCTTCTTCTTCTTCTTCTTTTTCTTCTTCTTCTTCTTCTTCTTCTTCTTCTTCTTCTTCTTCTTCTTCTTCTTCTTCTTTCTTCTTCTTCTTCTTCTTCTTCTTCTTCTTCTTCTTCTAAACATCTATGTACAAGTTTAAGTCAATAACATATTTTCTTCTTCTTCTTCTTCTTCTTCCTCTTCTTCTTCTTCATCTTCTTCTTCTTCTTCTTCTTCTTCTTCTTCTTCTTCTTCTTCTTCTTCTTCTTCTTCTTCTTCTTCTTCTTCTTCTTCTAAACATCTATGTACAAGTTTAAGTCAATAGCATATTTTCTTCTTCTTCTTCTTCTTCTTCTTCTTCTTCTTCTTCTTCTTCTTCTTCTTCTTCTTCTTCTTCTTCTTCTTCTTCTTCTTCTTCTTCTTCTTCTTCTTCTTCTTCTTCTTCTTCTTCTTCTTCTTCTTCTTCTTCTTCTTCTTCTTCTTCTTTCTTCTTCTTCTTCTTCTTCTTCTTTCTTCTTCTTCTTCTTCTTCTTCTTCTTCTTCTTCTTCTTCTTCTTCTTCTTCTTCTTCTTCTTCTTCTTCTTCTTCTTCTTCTTCTTCTTCTTCTTCTTCTTCTTCTTCTTCTTCTTCTTCTTCTTCTTCTTCTTCTTCTTCTTCTTCTTCTTCTTCTTCTTCTTCTTCTTCTTCTTCTTCTTCTTCTTCTTCTTCTTCTTCTTCTTCTTCTTCTAAACATCTATGTACAAGTTTAAGTCAATAACATATTGTCTTCTTCTTCTTCTTCTTCTTCTTCTTCTTCTTCTTCTTCTTC
Organism: Cyrtodaria siliqua; assembly: GCA_037043455.1. Classification (NCBI taxonomy): domain Eukaryota; kingdom Metazoa; phylum Mollusca; class Bivalvia; order Adapedonta; family Hiatellidae; genus Cyrtodaria; species Cyrtodaria siliqua. The sequence continues at coordinate 46,739 of JAWPHD010005007.1, forward strand.
TTCGTCTTTTTTTCTTAATAATAATTCGAAGTATGCTGTTTTATTCAAAACAAGTATATTAGGGTAATTTGTTAGTTTAATTACCTTGAATAGTTAAAGAAATTACTGCAACACATCTTAACTAAACAAAAAAGATAATAAAAACCTGAATATTAAAAAGTGTACGTCTGCGTATTACAATCAAATAACAAACGAAACAACCGCAATTTAGCCGCTTACACGTTTAATAGTTTTAAAAACTAAGAATGAATTACTATTTGTAGCATAGTTTATAAACAGATTTAATGTTAACCAGTTGTAACTTATAAACTAATTATTGTTTTCTATTTTATTTCTTTTTTACAATTGACCACGAAAACCAGTGGAAAACGATCCCTTGTTGTAAATATTAAAATATATGTCATACACGAAGAAATTCAGACAGGAGTAAGTATTATTATTAATGTTATCCGCTGACCGCTAGCACTCGCGTATTATGACATGAAACCCTGGTGCAGTGAATCATTACCAATCATGAGGTTGCGTGAACTCTTTCGAACTTAGAATAAGATGTGATACCTAACTATACTCGGTAAAAAAAGTTTTGGACCAGGGTATATAAAGTCATATAAAAAAACAACTAGTGGACAGAATTTAAGTATCTTTTTTAGTAACCAAGGTCTACCCTATCCGGTTAATTTGGTACCAGAAACATTAAATTCCAAACGAGATTTGATTTTAAACAAAATATCGCGAACACACAAAGGGTCTGTAAAAAATGTTGCAAAGTCCATAAAAAGTAACAGTTACGGACACATTCGAGTAACCAATAAAAAGATTATTATTTTCATTGTAAACGATAATTATTGTTGATTGTTGATCTATTGTGAATTATCAACGAGATAATAAGGGTTATGGTCGAATGTCATGGTTCAGCGATCATTGTACGGGTTCGAACACTGCCAGGGTCCAAAACCTTTTTTACAAAGTATATTTGCTTTACGTAAAATACTGTGTATTTGTTTAAATTTTATAGAGCTCTTTGAAAGTTTAAAAACACAAATAATTCACTATTTTGTTCCACATTGTCTGCTTAAACATGTTGATATATTTTTATATTGCTTCTTTGACATTACGGTAGTTTACCATAATTTTGAAATGCCTGCAATTAGAATTGACATAATTAATATAGAAATATTATACGATGTTGTATTTTATATAAACTTTTTGTAGCACTGTCCGCCAGAACGGAGTGTTTTAGTAAGCGTTTATTTGTCTTTGCCCAAGGGTCATGTTTGACCTATTGCAATTGATTACATTTATGTACACATTGTAAGGTTCATGGAGGATGGCCTCGAACCTCCATGGACCTATGACGAGGCATAATAAATGTTCTTCTATAAATAAGAAATCTTTATATTATCCCTCACCCACCCATGCATAAAAGATACATTTAAAATTGTTTTTATATTAAATAAATGTTGTATCCATTTCAAGCCGTTATATAATTGGCAGAAAAAATGTTATGGTTTTCCCTTGGAATTCAAGGCATAGGCAATATGGTTATCGTTGTCTTATATAATATCATGGGTTTTGCCTAAATACAAGTTCTGAAAAATGATTGAAATATTGCTGTGCATATTGAAACTGATTTAAATAATATTATTTAATTGATACACTACACATATGTAAACTGTAGAACAGTAAAAAACATAATATATAGATGCCCACTCCAGGAACGCCCGCTAATCCATACAAATGTAGAAAGCATTGACTTAATCGTGCCTGTCTGAGATGGATAATGTTAGCCTACGTCAGGCTCGTCCTACGTCAGGCTCGTCCAATATTAGAACTACACGGGTGTTCCGTGGAACACGTGTGTCGCCGCCTGTCAGTGCTTTGTCAGTATAAGTAATAGAGTATGGTCTCATTGAGTTTGTTAATTTAAACACAAAGATGGGCGTAGTCCATCGAGGTGTTTAAATTAATCAACGAGATGAAACCATCCTCTATTTGTTTTGTAGCATCTCAGCTCCCTGCCTTACTCTAACTTCCAATAACTGACAGTTGTAGCATGGTCATTGAAAATTGTCTTTGTAATAGCACAGGTGTAAATCGTTTAATTGAAAATAAGACCTGTCAGAATAACAGTTAGAATAACGAGTTAGAGTATGGCTCCCTGCATACTCTAACTTCCAATATCTGACAGATGTAGCATGGTCATTGAAAATTGTCTTTGTAATAGCACAGGTGTAAATCGTTGAATTGAAAATAAGACCTGTCAGAATAACAGTTAGAATAGCGAGTTAGAGTATGGCAGGGAGCTGAAATGGACATGCTACAAAACAAATAGAGTATGGTTTTATCTATTTGGTTAATTTAAACACCTCGATGGGCTACGCCCATCTAACCAACTCAATGAGACCATACTCTATCTATTACTTGTACCACACCATTTATTCTGACAGGTGTTATTTTCAGTTAAACAATTTACACTGTGCTATTACAAAAATAATTTTCAGTGACCATGCTACAACACGGTTTATTGGAACCAGATAAATGACCTTGACAAACTTGCCTAAGTTTTCGTGAAGAAACAAATGAGTAGTTTACCCATATAATGACCTTCAGTGTGACTTTGACCTTTATATTTTAGTATGGCCATGTCGATGTTGTCATGATAAGTATATATAGAACGTTTGATGAAGATATATCAAGAAATGAGAAAGTTATAGCCAATGTTCAGTTATTGTGAAGAACAAATGAGTATTTTACCCGTGTAATAACCTTTATTGTGACCTTGACCTTTATATTTTAGTATGGTTATGTTGATGATGTCATGTTGATGATGTCATGTTGCATATATATTGAGAGCTTGATGAAGAAATATCAAGAAATGAGAAAGTTATATTTTCGTGAAGAAAACAAAAATGAATATTTAACCCTCACAATGACCTTCAGTGTGACCTTGACCTTTATTTTTTAGTAAGGTCATGTCGATGTTGTCATGATGAGTATAATATTGAAAGTTTGATGAAGAAATATCAAGAAATGAGAAAGTTAAGTTATAGGCAACGGTATATTTTCGTGAAGAACAAAACATAATTAACCCACATAATGACCTTCAGTGTGACCTTGACTTTTATATTTTAGTAAAGTAATGTCGATGTTGTCATGATGAGTATAATATTAAAAGTTTGATGAAGAAACATGAAGAAATAATAAAGTTAGAGCCAACGTTAAGAGACAAAAATGCCACTGGAGTTTTTAACCAGGCTGAGGGCTCTTACATATTGTCAGCCCAATTAAACGGCACAGTGTAAACAAGACACGTGGAAATTCCACGAAAGTAAGGTTTTCCGTTTAAGATACCTACAAAACAAGTTTCGTTCCAATATCTCATTCCCAACTAAAGTTATTGGGAGGAAACCGTTTTTCTATTTTTAGCAACAATGACATTGACTTTGAGCCCAGTGACCCCAAATGCAATCCCAAACTTTTGTAGCAAGTTTCATTCGAATGTCGCATTCCTTACTCATGTTATTGAGCGGAAACCGTTTTTCTATTTTTAGTAACAGTGACCTTGACCTTGATTCCAGTGACCCCAAATGCAATTTCAAGCTTCTTTTTGATATAAGGTACCTACAAAGCAAGTTTCGTTCCAATATCTCATTCCCAACTTAAGTTATTGAATGGAAACCGTTTTTATATTTTTAGTAACAGTTACAATGATTCCAAATGCAATCACAAGCTTCCATACCACATAAGGTATTTACGCTGCAAGTTTCATCGCAGTAGCTCATTCTTAACAAAAGCTATTGAGCGGAAAATAAGAGTTTGACGCCGCACGCACGCACACACGCACACACGCACGCCAAAGGACATACCCAATCTAATAACCAGGAAAACCTGGTTAATAAAACAATTCCCGCCAGGCTATATTCCCGAATAATCAACATCAACAGGCGACATAAGTGAAACACAAATGAATACATTAAAGCACAGAAAGCAACAAGACACGTGTCATTTACTTTTATATATGAAAGACGGATGTGACCATTTCGACTTCTTGACTTCGCGACTTTTCGCCCTTTAATACAAGGCGAAAAGTCGAAGGCGAAAAGTCGCCAACACGAAAAGTCGAAGGCGAAAATTCGCCAATTCGCCAACCCGAAAAGTCGAAGGCGAAAAGTCGCAAACCCGCCGTTTTGGACGAAATTTCGACTCGCACAGTCATCAATCTGATATTGTAAAATTTCGACTTTTCGCCACGAAATTTCGTCCAAAACGGCGGGTTTGCGAATTTTCGCCTTCGACTTTTCGGGTAGGCGACTTTTCGCCGGTCTTTACTTCTAGCTATATTTTTCGTCAGTAGCATTCACACACAGAAGAAACAATACAATTCCATTCTAAGAAAAGGATGTATGGATATGTTGACTAATAATAACAACTGATAACTTATACTTAAAGATGAATGGCCACCTTTTACCACTGCGTGACTGCTTTGGGAAATAAGGTAAATCTGAATTGTATAGCTGCACAACTATTGCCAGATAATTGATAAATACATTTACCTGTGGATTAATTTACATGTTCAAAGTTTTGTACGTCATGAAATAAAATCTTATTATCGCTTTTCACAGATATTGCAATGTGTGAATTGTAAATATCTATTATTGTGTATTGATTTCGATGTAAATAAACATAAATATCTTCATGAAACAAAACATGGTCGAAGAACTTTAAAACGAATGACTTCCGCAATACCACAAGGGTATTATTCGGTAAAACCGAAGACATCTCGTCAAAACGTAGTCCCAGCCTCGGGTAAATAAAGGGTAGTGGGTCGCATTCCAAACATTATCGCAACGGAAACTCGATGCATTCAGTAGAAAACAAGACTATGAGTATAGCATGCAAGTGTTCCTTATAAAACAATACAGCCCGATGTCCCATTTCGTCTAAATATTCATGGTATGCTACTATAGTATACTCAGCTGCGAAATAAAGTGGACACTGAGTTTTGTTTAGATTTAATTGTTTAAAAAAAATTTCTAGAATTAAATTGACAAATTCCAAAATGAATATGCCATGTTTGGTTCCAAAGTTTTTATTATTCCATTGCCAATATCATGTTGTCATTGGTTTTTCAATAGGACGATTACGGAAAAATGCCATATTTGGCCTTGTAAACACTCTAACATATTCATTTTGTATTTGATCTTTACCAAACTTTGTCAGTGTCTTTATATCAATGAAAGCTCGGACAAGTTCGAAAACCAGCCATATCAAATTAGTAATACCAAGGTTATGGCCATTGTTTTGCTGAAAAACGCCATGAACACTCTAACTCCTTCGTTTTGTATTTCATATTTACGAAACTTGTATAGATTGTTGATATTGATAAAAGCTTGGAGAGGTTTAAAAACCAACCAGATCAGACCATTTGCATCGGAGTTATGGCCCTTGATTTAGTGAAAATTGCTATATTTGGCTTCGTTAACACGATAGGGCCTTCATGTTTAGTCTGATCTTTACCAAACTCTACAAGATTATGGATATCAATGAAAACTCGAACGAGTTTGAAAACCATCCAGATTGGACCATTTATTCTGGAGTTATAGCCCTTGATTTTCGGAAATATGGTATTATTTGGCCTCGTTAACCGGAGGCCAGAAAAGCTATGGGATGGCGAGTTGTCCGTCGTCTTTTAACTTTTGCCTTGTTTTTAATAATAATAATTATTATTACTTATTTCTTTTTCTCATAAGAAACCTTGGTTCATTTGTTTTTAATTGGGAGCTTAGGGGCCCTTGTTGGTCAGTTTTACATAGAGTTATAGGGAAGAACTTCAAAAATCTTCTTCTCTGAAACTACAAAGAGATAAAGGTTTAATAGTTTTATTTATTATCAACAGATGGATCCTCTACAACTTTTGTTCAATTGATGACCCCAAATATGGCCCCGCCACAGCGGTCACAGTTTTACATAGACTTATATAGAGAAAAACTAAAGAACTTCTTCTCTGAAACTTAAAATGTCAGAGGTTTAATATTTTGTATTTACCATCAGTTTATAGTCCTCTGCCAAGTTTGTTCCAATAGTGACCCTGGAGTCAAATTTGGCCCTGTCTCCAGGGTCACATATTTTGGACAGACTTAAAAAATCTTCTTTCCTGAAACTATCAGAGCCAAAGGTTTAATATTTTGTATTTACACTCAGCTTATTGTCATCTACCAAGTTTGTTTAAATGGTAACCCTTGAGTCAAATTTGGGATCCGACCCAGGGTCACAGTTTTACATAGACTGATACAGGGAAAAACTTAAAACATCTTCTTCTCTGAAACTACAAGAGCTAAAAGGTTTAATATTTTGTATTTATTATCAGCTTATATTCCTCTACAAAGTTTAATTTGGCTCCGTCCCAGGGGTCAATATTACATACACTTATTATACAGGGAAAGACTTTAAAGATCTTCTCTGAAACTACAAGAGTCAAAGGTTCAATATTTTATATTTACACTCAGCTTATGGTCCTCTACCAAGTTTGTTTGAATGGTGACCCGGGGGTCAAATTTAGCTCCACCACAGGGGTCACATTTTTTACATAGAGTTATATTGGGAAAACATTGAATAAAGTTCTTCTCTGAAACTAAAAGAGCCAAAGGTTTAATATTTTTTATTTACCATCAGATAATGGTCCTCTACACAGTTTGTTCATATGGTGACCCTGGATTTAAATCTGACCCTGTACCCGAGGTCACATATTTTACATAGACATATAGGGACAAACTTAACAAATCTTCTTCTCTGAAACTACAAGAGCCAACAGTTTACTAAGGCAACATGTTTTCTCATACCACGACTTATTTTGTATTTAGATTCAGCTGATGGTCCTCTACCAAGTGTGTACAAATTCATCCCTCTCTCTATTTCTTGGTAAATGAAGACACTTTATAAGAAAACTAGTTTGATACTGCCATATCTGACATACAATACTTCTATCCCACCCCCAACAGACCCCACCCTATCATGGACACCATATGACAAGTAGAGCGATACAGGCCCTCTTGGGCCTCTTGTTAAAGTTGCTTTCTAATACTAGATGGTGAAAGAAACAACTCGTGACTTAAACAAATAAAATGTTAACAACAGATGCACATACTGATGTAGATAACGTGATTCAGTTAAAACCGCAAGAGATGTGCCTGTTTAAAAATCTACTGACGTGGCAGATGTAACGAGTGTCAATTTTCTTCAGTCAAATATAATAGAAAAAGGAAGTTTCGTGGTCGGGTTTTAATGACTTTTTTTTCTTCTTAGCGGCAAACGTCGTTATTACGTTAAAAGTCGGAACATTTGTGTGACGTATTAATATGAGACAGCAACACATATAGCGAGAGGTTAACAAAGATATTGGCCAGAATAACTTTTTAAATTAGAATATGAATTGCGCAGTCGAAAATTTATTATATATATCTTTAAACTGCCACCAACTACGGAATTATTATTAATATCAGCGTCAGTATTACGTATCCAACCGGTTAGATTAAATCTATATTTAGCGAAAATGTCTGAAAAAGAATCAGGCCTTCTATCTAGCTATATATTCATTATTCTATAATTATCATTTGATATTTGTTAACGTAATAGACGCCTGTGGTTTTAAATGAATATAATAAATGAATATTGTTTAACGGCTCATCAACACAGGATATGTTATTTAGAGCCACCCCAGAGAGAGGGGAAGGATACATAGGAATCCGGGAACCGAACTCTTATTATCGAATAATCCTATGGTTCCTTAACGTGCTTGGAGGATAGACCGATACATGTGACCGCCCGGTTTACGTCCCTATCCCACGGACGAGGCTAAGGGATAGTGTCTTGCCCAAGAACACACCGACGAAACTCAGTGGCACCACGGTGAATTGAACCCGGGTCCTCCGGTTAAAATCCGTCGCGCTACCGACTGCGCCACGCCAGCCCTCTTTAAATGAATAGTACAAGTATGCGATACATATTTAATAAAAAAATATTACCAATGAAAATACTACACTACTACTACAAGTCTTAAATAGTATAAACATGAATCTTGCAACAAAGTTACTTATTTTATTATAGTTTAATTATTTTTAACCTGTTATTTAAATAAAATCGCCACGCTGTGAAATGTGAATGTTGGAACTCTGTCGGTGTGAAACATCTGATTGCCATTGCACATTGACCGTAAGCCTGCCGAGCGTGAATACCATGTTAAATAAGATAAGAGTAAATCTGATCAGTGTGATAGTATTAAATAAGTAGTAGTAATAGTAGTAGCAGCAGCAACAGCAGCAGAAGCAACAGTAGTAGTAGTAGTAGTAGTAATAATAATATTAGTAGAAGCAGCAAGGAGCAAGCAGCAGTAGCAGCAGTAGCAGATGTAGAAGTAGTAGTAGTAGCAGTAGTACAGTAACAGCAGAAGCAGCATTAGCAGCAGCATTTTATTGTGCTAATACGATTGATTATAAAACTACTGATGTAATAATTAAATTATTTCTAACATACTCGTAATATAAAATAAATATATATAATTCAAGTATGTCGTAACGGAATCAATCTGTCATGCCTTCAAGGTGTTATGCTATCAGATTATCAAATACACGTCGTTCTATTAAACACAATCAACTCAATGTGCTTTGGTAAGTAACACACCAGGCCCCATATTCTCGAAACATGCTCATCCAAAATCCCATGCTCAAGTTCAAAATTCAAATATTTATTTTAACTATAACATTTTTCAATGAGTGTTTTCCATTGCAAAAAACTCAGGACAACTGCAATATTTGCTTCTCTTGATGTGTGTAAAGTTTCAAATAATTGCATGACCAGTAAATACGATTTTCAAAATGTTATAGCTGAGATGAGCTTGAGCTTAAGATTTCGACTCAAAAGTTTCGAGAATATGGGGCCAGCTCTGCCAATGATGCTTCAAACGTCCCAGGAACTGAAGGTAGGATTTGAGGAATGCAGTAACTTCAAACACATACACAGTATTTTCATTAAGTTGCTGTGCCTCATCGCAATGTCGCAATTTGTCTTTATCTGTTTTAACTGGCATGCATTCAACTGTTGCAAGAGGCCACGATACTGAGCTTTGAGAATATGATATCGTCAACTCAATATTTGTCTCCTCTTTTACATATACCAAAGATATGGTATGCTGTTTTGATCTTAACCAATTTTGTAACGCTTTTTGGCTATAAAAGTTTTCAGTTTTAGCCCCTTTGATTAGATCGTGGAATGTCGTCGGGTTGACGTGTACATTAATAGGTCATTGACAAACTCGCAAATGACATTCTCTCCAACATCTGAGGCATGTATTAGATCATCAACAACATCTGTCTGTGCTGGAACACTGGACGATCGATAACATAACTTCGTGGCTGTTGCTATCTACTCAGAATTGGTAACCATTTATAGATTCCTTGACTTTCATCCCGCTTTTTTTTCCGTCCGTTGTCTGAGATTTCTGCAGTGCATTGTACACAGAAGTAACTCATGATGTCATGTTTGCCATTTGGAGAAAGGCCTATATCAGCTTTGCTCTAAAGTAACATGTAATGCACCAACAGTAGTACCGGTATGCTGCATAATCGGAGAGTCTATAACTATAAGGAATAATCTCCAGTGACCAACAGTGTTTAACTAAACGGCGAGAAAATGCATTTGTATGCAACTTTATGCACAACATAATGTCTTTCAGCTATATTTAAGAGTTATGGAAAAAGCACTACAAACCTTACTTCACTAAAAGGATTATCATATATAAAAAGATTAATCAAATCCAAAACAAATATTACGAATCCAGCATACTACGTTCACAAAGCGTTTAAAGTTCTCCGGCCATGTTTTTCATCATGAAGAGGTTTATGTTTGTTTAAATCGAAATCAATACACAACAATAGATATTTACAATTCACACATTGCAATATCTGTGAAAAGCGAGAATACGATTTTATTTGATGACGTAGAAAACTTTGAACTGTTAAATTAATCCACAGGTAAATGTATTTATCAATTATCTGTCAACAGTTGTGCAACTATACAATTCAGATTTACCTCATTTCCCCGTGCAGTCGTGTGGTAAAAGTAGTATCTATGTCATGCAAATAATACTTTTATATGCAAGTTTGTAGCGGTTTTCAATATATGTTTCTCTCTCTTCATATGATGTTTAATAGTTAAATTTGCTAATTGATAATACTACAAAAAGGGTGGCCATTCATCTTTAACAAAAGAAAAGAATTATCACTTGACGAGCAATATCAGCTCTCCTGTTGTTAAAGTATATTAACTATTTTACATTTGCAAAATTAACTGCTAAATACTGATTGGTCCACCAAGTGTGTTTGTTAAAAATTAAGTAATAGAAATGATAGTTACTGTAGTAAAACAGTACAATGATCTCATTCGCATTTGTATTATAACTTGATTAAGTCAAAGTACAAATGTTGACGTAGTAATAAAATACTTTTTAAACGATACAAATGGGGTGTATAATGTATGCCGCATCATTGTTCTTGCCATTGAACGTATATATTTGTTAGTAACTATTATTTAAATTATTTAATTAAATTATATTTGCTCAATGGTTATTTATGACTTCTTGCAAAGTATGTATGGAAAGAGTTGGGGATGGCCTCGACCCCAATTGACTTATGACAATATTTTTCTATACTGTTCAACATACGTACAAAATAAAAAGGAAATTGTAGTCTTTTAATATTTGTGGAAATTGGATCCATCGAACTTTATACGAAACACATGACCCCAAACAAATATCATGACAGTAATAATAGATATGTAATAAAGCCATTACATGAATAACCGTATACATTAGTTTAATAAAATACACTGGTGTAATAAACATGCAAATGCATGCCCAATCATTGTTCTGTTTTTTTCCCGTTCAGTTCGACGTGCAATCAAAATTGCATCATCGATTGGCAGTTCCGAATGTTAGGCGTGGTAACAATACTACGTCATCATACAACAACAATATATATATGTATATATGTACGGGCAGCTACATCAAAGGGACCCATGGCGATCTTGATTTTTTTATCAAACATTACAATTAGCCTCTCGATTTATTAATCCTGTACCATTTTGACTTTAAACCAGCTTGCATATATTTAATTACAATTTTAAGTTTTCAACTTATCTTCGTTATTCTACCGTTTGTTTATCTTATTATATAATCAACAGTTAGTAATGTTCAAACACAATTTGCTTTATACTAATTTTATAATTAATATTAATTGCAATTTATGTAGAGAAACTAACGAGACTCCGCGAGCTTTACAAAAATCAAGATTACCGTATGTCCCTTTAATAAATGTTGCATGTTTGGAGATATACGGAAAGAAATATGTTTAGCACGGTCTTTTGCATATCTAGCTTAAAGAAACTGAATGTTTATTTTATAATGTGAAGCATTTGATAACTTTGGTATGTCAGAAGGTGTTCACTTATTATGTGTGATTCAAAGTATGTATCAGAGTTATCTCCCAATTATATAAAACAAAAGTTTTCACATTAAAAAAAAAGAGAATATTATCAAGAACAGGGTTAAGCTTTATTAAATAATTATTCTTGATTTCGAGTGATAAAAAACGCAAAAACAATTGACATTAACTTTGTCATTATAATGAAATTACAAACCAAAGTTTAAAATTTTATAATTATCTCCCTTTATATTGAAATAAGAACGAAATTATAATTTCTGTAAAGCGGGTAAATTAAAACATGTTGCTACTTTTTTCGCAGATATCGTTTAAAAATTATGTCCTGCATATACTTGTTAATTATGTTAATTATATTGTTAATGGCGGCTGAAACACATAGCCTTGGATTTGCTCAATGGGATTTATCATGTTATTTCTGTGCTAAACTTATTTATTTCATTATATGTGATAAATAGGATGTCCATTCGTGCCTAACTTATCTTGAAATTATTAAAACCCTAGGATAAAATGGATAAGAGGCTTGTGTAAATGAACAGATAAAGGGAAATAACCCAAACTATAATTGTGACTGAGCTTATATATGAGACAACCTTTCCACCGTATTAAAATATGTATAGGACAAAACGATGCAAGCAGAGCGAACATGGTAAAAGCAAGGGCTGACTATAAATCACGGTTACGGACTCATCAGTATGAACAAGATAGTATTAAAGCCAACAGAGTATTACTTTTCTACTTTAACCAATCACAATATACTATAATTTCCATTGCTGATTTGGAATAGTTCAAAACAGTAAATGTCGACAGAGCAGAGAAATTACAACCCATTAAATATGTGACGCTAAATGATCTGGTGTTCCCATTTATCAACTTAGTGTATGCTTTGATGGTGCTTGTTTAACTGCTCGATCATGCTTTTTAACTGTAAATGGTTTACACTCCCACTTTTGTGGTGTGGGGGTGATATAAAGCCATAATATAACTATTATAATACACTATTGTAACACATATGCATATGACTTATCCTTTGATATTTTCAGTTGAGCTGTGAGTTGTGCAATGGGAATCGTTTTCCATAACCATTAGCATTTACTAGATTACAGAAATCGATGAGAAGTTCTGATTGCTCGGTGATGCATGGAGAAGACCAAAGCAACATGAATTGAATTGGATTTTATAGTCGCACAAACAGCTAAGGTCATATGGTCACTTTCCAGCTTTCATTGGTGGAGGAATACCCGAGGTGCCCCTCCGGACAATTTTCATGCACGGGCGGGCAACTCGGTAGAACCGCCGACGTTCCGTAATCCAGCTTGATAGCTTCCTCACATAAAAATGCCTATAGGCCCATGAGGTATCGAAACCACAGCGGTGAGGGGCAAGTGATTTCAAGCCAGATACTAACCACTCGTTCACGGACGCCCAGTCAAAGCAACATATGAAATCATCATATGGCAACTACTTGTACTGGCAGCTACAACAATAAATTGGCAATTTTACAATTATGGGATACATTCGTGCATACTTAATATTGAATTTATTAAACTGGTTGTGTAAACGTGATATAATGCTTGGCACGGCTTCTCATCATGTACTTATATCCACCTCGTTTAACGATAAACAGGTACTCGCAGAATTGAGGGCCTCAGCAACATACGAAATCATCATACGGAAACGACTTGTATTGGCAGCTACCTATAGTAATAAATGTACAGTATGTGGCATATTTAGAGTTAGGGGATAACTGCAATCTGAAATCCGTGCGTATTTATTAAACTTGTTGTATACAACTGATATGATGCTTGGCATAGCCTCTCGTCATATACTTATATCCAACTTGTTTAATGATAAACAGGTACTCAAACATAAAGGTCTTTAAATAGAACTAATACGAGCAGAATTGACTAGTGGTGATAATCAATCAATAATCTATCGATGGTCGGTTTTGAAAAAATCATTGATTATTCATGACAGTAAAAACCGTTTCCCAACATTATTGAATAAAATGCGTTTGAGCTTATTGATATAAAATAGTAGACAATTAGCAAATATTCATGCATGTCAAATTAACTAGTCTTATCATTTTTTTATATCGATTTTGACCTTTTAAAGAGACACACGGCATTCTTGATTCTTAAAACACATTCACATTTCACATATTTGCATATCTTTTTTTTTTTTAAATAGTTCAAAACGAAGTATTTTGTTATATTCCTAGTTTATTCCCTTTACTGGGTCCTACATTACATCCACGAACAGACTCAATGAAATCGAGTCTATTACTTTTCTCTTGGTTGTGTTTGTTGCTTCCAAAGGATATCCATTATCAGTATTGTTGTATACGTTCTATATAACATATTGTATACACAGTTTCATAAAGGTACATATCATAAAACATGAAAATGGATAGTTAAAATGTAAAGTTTAACTTCACTTTGACCAAGCAACTGAAAAAATAATTCAAAAGGTATGTCTCAAATCTCAATACAAACACGTACACGTGGTTTCATGAAGGTTCATCAAGTTGAACACGTGGATGTAAGCTTAAACATTGTGAAGTTTTAGTTAATAATCACTCACAGTAAACTTCTCGTTCATCTACTACAGCGAAGAGAAAACAATATGTCAATATAAGAATTGGTTCGCATTGTTTTGGTGTTCATGGAATTTGCCATTAACTACAAACAGGATTTCAAAACCGCATTAACGCAGAAAAAAATGCTAATCAATTGTTAAATAACTGAAACAGCAAATTACATATAATTAATGTTCTTGTATAAACCGTCTGACTCCAAACTCAAAAGAAATATTCCGAATCCAAATACAAACATATGTACAAGTTTCATAACTTCTGTAGAACTAAAAAAACAAGAACTGTGACATACATGTAACCAGGTAAAGTTTCAGTTTTGACCTCGACCTACTAACTTAATGTACTACATAAGCTTTTGCGTTATATAACATTTCATGTTTTGGTACGCCTTAAACCCCAATTCAATTCATACATAAGCTCTTATTCTTTGACATTCGAGCTAAAATGAATTTGAATCAATAAATCGATGTACGCCTTTCAATGTGAGATAATAACTGTATGTGCCTTTAATGTATGACTAATGATTTCTATCGACATCAGATAAACCGAAAAAATATTATAAATTACTAATAATCAGTGTGATGATAAATTCAGAAAAAACAGTCGAGGACGTCATAAACTAACCTACTCACATATGTCCTGTGCTTGTGCTTTATTATTATTATTATTATTAGTCCGGCAGTTTCAGATGGTTAAAAAGGAACATATACTTTCATCAATTAGTCTGAAAAATATTATATGGAATAATTAAAATTAACATACAAAGCCATTTAAGAACACTTAAGCATTAAGAGTAAGATAAGAAGAAACAATGGAACATCGAGTTACAAATCACTGCCTTTTTATATTGGTTATCCTTGGCTATGCATGGGGACAAACTTATGAAAATGAGACGAAACTACAATCTGATTTACTGGCCGGGTACAACACAAACGTCAGAAATAATGAACATTAACATAACACTGTTACTGCACTCGATCATATCGACCGATTGGTGAACGGCATTTTGAAAACGGTTTCCACTACTTTATTGACATGAGTCGATGATAAACTGAACTGGATGCCACCATCTATGGAAATGTCAACAGCATGTTAATAAAACAGGTTTTAATTTGGACTCCAATAGTTTCCCTTGAAAACGCCATAGCATTTGTAGCATTGGGCAAATCTTGGATGAATGTAAACATTTCATCAACAGGTTTAGCTAGTTACTTTCCAGAGGAAGTCACTGAAAGCTCATGCTCGTTTAATATGCTATTCTGGCCATTCGACAAGCACGTTTGTGACATCATTCTTTTTGTGTTCGACCACAGAATTGACAAGGTACTGTTACAAATCCCACCTGGGGGTTTCAATACACAGTTCCTTACTATGTATGGAGAATGGACGCTAGAGGAAACGTCTTCCTGACAAAGGAAATATGACTTTTCCGTTGCGGTGTTTAGAATGAAACTGAAACGGAAGTACATAATTAAAGTGATGACCATAGTAATACTACTTGGAGGGATATGTTTCATGGCTCCATTTGTATTTCTACTGCCGGTTAATTCTGGCGAGAGAGTTGGTTATTCAATCACAATTTTGTTGTCTATATCAGTATTCATATCACTAATAAGTGACATCATGCTCAAAGTGTCCGATCCGGTACCAATTATGTGCACCCTAGTGCTGTTCGCAGATATATTTTGCATAGGATCGTCAATGGCTGTCATCTTCAATCTTTTCCCTTATCATAGAGATGACAAGGTTGAGATTGGTTAATTTTATCGAAGACTTGTGCGTTTCACATCTTGCCGTGAGAAAAACAAAATATCCTTCTTACAAGACAGCCAAGCGTTTGAAAGCGACATGAATCCAGACAATGTAAACTTGGGTTCATGCAAGACGAAACCTGAAGATGACACCGTAATACCAATGACTGGACCAGACATCACATGGAAAGACGTCAGTAAAGCCATTGACAAACATTTATTTATCTTTACCACGTGCTTGGAAGTTGTGGCATCTTTTCTTTTGATATGTATGTCACAAGGTTCCCAATATAATGAACCATGAGGTTAGAAAGAAAACCTACCTTAAAGTATAAGGCTAAACACACAGCATTGAATCATTAGACTGTAACATTTCCTTGACATGTAAGGTAAGAGAAGACTATATTGAATTATATGGTTAGATGTTGTAGTGAGGTTAGACAATGCTACTATGAGCTAAGAGAACACTACATCAAAACATGAGATGTGAGAACACTACATCACAACATAAGATTAGAGTAAATTATACTGAAACATGCGCTTAAAGAAGACTAAACTGAAACATGAGATTAGAGAACACTACATCGAACCATTTGGATAGAGAACAATACATCGAAACATGAGATGTGAGAAAACTACATCGAAACATGAGCTAAGAGAACACTACATTGAAACACGAATTTAAAGAATTAGAACATGAGATGCCAGAAAACCACATTCAAACATAAGATTATAGTACATTACACTGAGATATGAGATTAGAGAACACTACATCGAAACATGAGCTTAGAGAACACTACGTTGAACATGAATTTAGACAACACGACATTGAAATCTAGTTATTATTATTATTAATACTCAACACGCACTTTTCATTAAAATCTGTATCGAAGTGCGTCAAATATCTTCACAGTATATACGTTCTGGCCGTACTAGTGCCTCGAACATTTTGAAATCAAGACGATATTCAAGATGGCCGCAAGTGATTTTAACAGATCGTATGCATGCATTATTGGATTTGAATAAAACTTTCATAGATTGTAAGTCCGGCATTTAACTGTGCATGAAAATAAAATGGGACAGGACATCATCAAAAAACGACTAAAATGACGTCATCAGTTATTTAAATTATTCAACTTTCTCCTCTGCCCAATTTTTGTTGTTGCAGTTTTATTGTTAAAACAATAAAAGCCATTCTCAAAGTCAGTACTGATCATTGTGATGTCATTACATCAACATGACTGCAATGGATGTCACATGAAACATTTTGTAATCGCATTTTCTCCCGCACTGATGATCAGATTTTAATCCAAATGATCACATATTGCAGAGCTCATAACCTAAATGTGCATTAACATCATATCGGGTCATGACGTCAACCAAGATGGCCGCCAGTAACATTAATTGGAAATCTTGTTATCACTACACCTCTTGCATTTATGACCGGTTTTTACCAAAATATTCACAGATTGTAGAGTTCATAATGTGATTATGAGGCCAGGAAGTCACACTATTGTTTAAGTAATAGATAGAGTCTGGTCTCAGCGAGTTGGCTTATTTAAACACCGAGATGGGAGTAGCCCATCGAGATGTTTAAATACCCAACGAGCTTAGACAGACTCTATCTTTTTTGTAGCATGGTGTACCTAGTAACACTGTGACGGCGTAGTGATCGTACTCTAAATTCCAATATCCGGTAGTTGTAGTACGGTGTAGCCACGTCCCTTTAGTTACCCTAACTTAAACGATTTAATGCTCTGCATTCATCAAAGCAAATGTCACCGACCATGCTACAAATCATTGTAATGGTCACATTTACAAAGGAGTGTGGTTTTGAAAGGACAGACACTACTCTGTACAAAGAGTGTTGCTGGCTGTATTACATATTAGCAGATCAATGATTGATTCTTAGTTTCACTCCAAGCTCGTTTTATCATAGAATGTGATATATTACTGGCATTTTTAAACCATCATTTTATTTTTGTTTAATTATTCAGTTGTTATAAATATGTTTATTAAACACATTTTAAGCGTTGTTTCATTGGCATAACAATATAGTTTGTTTTTCCAATCATTAATTATGCATTATTTAGATAATGTTGTATAGCAATCATTTACGGGACAAAAATATCGTTTTCAGGACATGCATACAAACACATTTTTCCTCAACACAGTGTAAATATATATATTCAACAATACGTTATGACGAGCTAGAATGGGGGTTCGTAGAAAAATGGTTTTTATTATGATGCAGTGCAAGCATCTCTTGAAAGAATAAAACATTAATACTCAACTAAATTCCACTTTTATACACATTAATTGTTCAATATAAGCGCTGTATAACGTTTCCTACATCGGGATAGTCGTTTATGTAAATGAACCAAAAGAAACGTACTACGCGAATTAGACAGTGATACTGGCAGAAAAGTTCAACATTTGTCTCGTAAATGATGACTCTTTAATGGAAATCGTCGTAAATGAACATATGTAAAATTACCTGCATCGTGCACTGATTACGCATATTAGAATAACAAATAAACCCAAACTTGTAAGCCAGTCTCTAGGTTTTTTCTTTCTAGGCTTTGTTTTTTTATATTCATATATACAAGATCATTTATGTGTTATATTTATATTGCCTATTGATGCTGCATTGTTTGTTAGAGCATATAGCCTGGCGGTGATATCTTTATCTACACTGTCCTGTTTTATTGGGATGACAATAGGGTAAGAATGAGGTTTTGTTTAACCCCTCAGCGACCCTTTTTGCCACTGAACTTTCCAAGCGGTAGCCCTAATGTCAACCCTTTTTATGTTTGTGAAATCGTGTCTTAACTTTTAGTCATCTTTAAAATTATTGTTTGTTTCTATGCGTACCTTTCGTCGACCATGGTCCTTGAACGCTACATTTCCTGTTCGACTTTTATATCTACTTTTATAACAACATATTTCATGTGACCGTCTTTTTTTCGTTTGCCTTTGTACACCTTTTAGATTTAGAATTCTCTCCCCTGGCACCCTTCTCGCCCCCAAAACGACAATGTCTGAATAAAAAATACTAAAAAAAACATTTGTTAGTGTCAATCTCCACAAACCCCCATGTGTTGGGTTGATGATTGCAGTGGGCAGCATGTATCATAGTTGTGGTGTAAGAAAAACGAAACAACACACACATGATTATGTTAAATGTGTTTTCACTTGTGTACTCCCTGCCTCTATGGCACGCGGTTTGCACAATAATCCCGTAAACACTAGGTTTACGGTTCAATAACTGGGATTTCTGACCAAGGAACCACGTTTATCAGACATATTTCTCTTAAACTCAAGTTTCTTAGCAGATACCTAAGTTTATGGTACGCCGTTTCCACAATAATCCTTAAACCATGGTTTTCACTCAATAACCGCGGTTATCAAATATAAACGGCGTGCCATATAACTCCTCCCAAAATATTAAGGAGGTTTGATGTAATTTTAAAGGTTTAAAACAATCGTTTGGTAGAGCACCCGACGCCCAACCCCTCGTTATGATGGATGGGTAGGGATTGGTAGGGAGTGGGGATTGAGGTGGGTAGCATGCGCCATAGTTACATTGTAAGAATAAACAAAACAACACAGACATATGCACATTTAAAACAAAGGCTCGGGTATCGGATGGACTGTGGTGGGTGTGGTAGTGTTTCACGGGAGTATCATGTCACAATATGCGGAGCTATGAATAAGAAGCGTAAACAATATGATCAAGCCATAACAGATTGGATGCGTACCTTAAACAAAAGCATTGCACATTTTATACGATATTTTTTCAAATTATAAAGCGAACCTCTCTAGCACTTATTCCCAAACCCTCAACCTCATCTACAACCAATCAACTCCACCAGCGGGGCACATATGTATATATTTTGAAGTAAAAACAACAACAACACAAACAAACAAACGTATTTATCTTAATGCAATCGGGTATGACGTGAAGGATCAATCGTCATAATTTATTTTACCTTTTTCTAAAAACACATACATGTAGGTAGTATTTGCTGTTGTGTGTAATAAAACGTATGTATAAATGTTACGGATGAGGTATTGCTTCTGGAAATTTGTGCGTTTTAGGTTCTCCACACCTTTGATGGGAAAACATATATATTTATATAATTTATATTATATGCATTCTTTAAGTTCGTCATATCTTTAACATGAAAATTTCGCTTTCAGTACAATCTCATTAACACTTCAGTCTAATCAATATTCATGAGAAGTTCAACTAAATTCAACCAATGAAATCGCGCGTTTCATATGCACTTCAGATTATGTTCGATGAACTGAACAAACGAAAATCCACATAAAACAAATGTATTTATATTGTAGTGGTTTGTAGATAACTTGAAACAACTTATAACACTACTCCTTAAGAGAAATAATAAATATAACTAGTATCTCTTGATATATATTCCGTCTTTTAATACGCTTATCAAAACGCTTAAAGCTACAAACCCTAAACAATTAATATGACCACTACATCACTACATCTCTGATATTTGTAGATACTTTGTGTAGCAAGTATAAGCGCACACCCGTTCACAAACACTAATAAGCTACTAAATTACAAATCGAGATAACCTTTTTTTGAGATTGAATTGAATACATGTAGAGTAACATCACAAAAGATAATTTTTAAGAACGACATGATGGACTCTTCATGATCGTTCAAATACGTTAAGGTATTTTTCATCCTTATAACAGGTACTTACATGTTAATATACCTTGCTAACACGAATTACGCATGCACCAACGAATGACTATTAATCAGGACATCGTATGTTCGAATCCCGAGAGAGGTAACACCCACTCACTGCGAATGATGGTGCTACCTGTGTACATATAATATGTGCACTATTCCAGGCCTATAACGTAAACGATATCCAGCGTTGAATTTGACAGCTTAAATGCTGCAATCGGAGCGACGTAGGTAGAATCCGCAATATCGAACAAAAAAAAATCGTATTTCAGGAGTTTAGCAGCCTTCACCCCACCCCTCCCCAACACACATACACATACACACACTTCTGGTATGGCGTGAAGGCCTATTAGAACAAGAACCAATCGGCATAACTGGAAAGCTTCGTACTTGACATTGTTACATCAAACTGGAATACAAGCAAGGTTTTACGCAAGCGTAAAATAGCTGCAGAGAGACAAGAAGTTAACATAATAACATACCAAGTCAATGGTGTTAAAACAATATTGAAAAAACAAATGTTGTCACGGAGACATAAACACGCCACGACCGTTTTTTCTTACATTCTTCCCGATTTTTACCATCAGTTCTTCCTACCAAGCACTTTAAATCAATGTGGGAGACCTCCTTCTTTCTGTTCAAAAGCCTTGACATGCCTTACATATTGATTACAATTACCTTGTAATACGACGTGCTAGAAGTACACATCACCACAGAAATACAATTGTTCACGTGTGCGTTAGAGTGTACATAACAACATATATAAACTGTTCACTGTTACCATGTGTAATTATAAAATTGCGTTATCAAAGTGAAAATTGTAAAGGAATAATATAAACCAATGAAAATTAAAAGAAAAAAAGAAAAAAAGGGAAATCAGCAGGCTTGAACCCTACCTTCCTGGGCACTAACACGGCGCCTCGACCAAATGCACTATTGAGGCTTTTGAATGGTTCGTCGCTAATATTCAAAAATAGTAATGATTTTATGCTACATTTTCAGTAGACTGGTTTACGAAAACATCATTTCAGCAAGTGAAATGGTAACATTTCAGCAAGTGAAATGGTAACCTTTTAATATTACAAAATATGTGTTTATACCATTCAAGTTTTTCAGACGAGTTCTCTAGGAATTCAAGTTGTACAGCATGAGTATTTCCACTTACATGAGTCACAGTCTGTTAACCATAGATAGATATAACAGCCATATAAGAGTATACCAAACACGGTGTCCCACAAGGTTCTAAATAAGGTCAAATCTTCTCGATTTACATCAACGATAGTTGTACTGAAATCGACTCCAACATATATATATTCCTGACAATAATAGTTTATACTTGATTGTTGATAACTCAACTGTATCAGCGAACACCTTAAACTTTGAACTTGATGCAATCAATTCCTGGTCTAAACAATGATTGGTGTACTTTAACCCTTCTAGAATAAAAGCATTTACAATTTCTAGGAAAATTCACCGTCCTGTATATCCTACCTTAATGCTCATGAACAATATTAATAAACTGGAAGTAAAACAACATAAACACTTAGGCGTACCAACATTTAACGACGGCAAATGGTAAGATCATATTGCAGCATCTGCGACTAACTGAACGTGACAATGTATTGGTATTCTTCGAAGTCCAACATTATTTCAAAATGACAAAACCTTAGAGAACATAAACATTTCCTTCCCAAGAAAGGTATAAATATCGGACAGGGAAATCAGCATTTAAGGACGACAGTCAACCACAAAACACAAAACAAACAGACAAACGAGAAGGCAAAAGTATTAAAAAATGCAAACGACATCACAAACACAAAAGGGTTGACAAAAGGGCTACTGCCTTGGAACGGTCAGTGGCAACAAAGATCACTAGGGTTTAAACCGGTTCTAGGATGCACAACTCACACTTACCCTACTGTCATCCCATTATAACAGGACAGTGTAAATAAAGAAATCCCCGCCATGATCTAATCTCTAACCAACAAGGCAGCATCAATAGGCAATATAAGTAGAACACAAATATGCTCGTGTAAAAGACTGTTTAAGAATATTGGGATGTTGTCTGGGGCAACTGCACTCAAGAGCAAAGTAATTCCAATGAAACCACCAAAAACTGAAGCAGATCAAGACGTTATTGCGACGACAAAACCTTGTAGCATAGTTATTTTTTTTATGTCTCTTAGCCATATCATAATGTGCCATCTCCTAAAGAAAACGAATTTGTATAAACATAAGTATAACAGTCGAACAGGAAATGCAGCTTACACAGAACACAGTAAACCCCAAAACACACAAAAGGACAAACGTGAATGGCAATGTTAACAAAGAATAAAGGCACATGACGTCCCGAACACAAAAAGTGTTGACAATAGGGATACCGCCTTGGAACGGTCATTGCCATAAAAAAGCAGCTGGGGCTTTAAACCAGGTTCTAGCGTGCACCAAACCTCACACTTACCCTATCATCCCAATAAAACGGGATAGTGTAAATAAAGAAATCCCCGCCATAAACTATTTTCTAACCAAAAAGGCAGCATTAATAGGTAATATATAAGCCCTTTTTTATAAGCCTTTATCAACTTGTTTTCAAATATTTACTATTGATATTTTGTGCATACTATTTATGTGAACATCAGTTTACGAAATATAAACTGTTTATACAAATACCTAAATTCCTCATGAGATGGTGACATTACAAAGAAAGATAAGCCTACAAAGAGGCATGTGGTTTTAATAATAGGTTACGTAGCTTTAAAAAGATACTTTGTATAACACTTTGCTCATTGTTTGACAATATACTGAATATAATGCACTTAAAGCAAGTATCGGATTTTCAAGTACTTCGGATATAAGTATAAGTGATGGACTGGTTTTAGCATTAACTTATTTGTGTTTCAAATAGCTGTCTGCTTTAAATATCCAAAACAACCATACTGTATGCGTGTGTGTGTAGCTGTAATGGTTTAAGACGGTTATGCATAGTGTTACGCTATGAATTAAATAAAATAAGTTGTCAGCTCGTACTTGGCTACTGCGATTTAGGATTATTCTCAACATGTCTCGGATATATACGTTTTGGGTAGTATTTACGTGTTTACTTGTGATTCAAAATGCCATCTGCTCTGAAGTATTCAAATGTGGACCGGAATACAAATGCACGTGTGAAGTTAATGAAGAGCACCAATCGAAAATAGATTGCTCACACACGATGTTAAACCTGACGGACATGTGTACACACATAGGAAATGCAACTTATCTAAATGCAAGTTCAAACAACATAACACTAATTGACAACAAAATTGCATTGAAAGGATGTCAAAACTTAACTGAACTTATTCTTAGTAACAACTCGTTGACAATAATAATAGATGACACTTTTTCTGAAATGAGCAAGTTAAATCTTGTCGACTTGAGTTTAAACAATTTGGACGTGTATCAACAAGGAAATTGCACCATATTAACAGAATTACCTTCTTTGAAAACACTGCTGCTAAACCGAAACTTAAAGGTGGGTGTGTCTAGCCATGGCATGGCATATCCAGATTTATCAGGTTTAACAGTGTTGGAAACATTGTATATTGATGGTCTAACTAACACGGACTTTGGATCAAGTTATGCTAAACTAAGACACCTCACGAGAGTTCATTTATCTGGATCCGTGTGTACGTGTAACCTTGGGAATTTGACTCAATCTACACTTAAAAACTTAAAAATAGTAAGAATATTAGACATATCTGTGTGTGACGTAGGCAATATTGAAGCAGAAACTTTTCAAGAACTCCATGACTTAGAAACACTTGACTTATCGCACAACCAACGCTTAGGTATCCGAATGCTACGGAACGTGTCTTATGGGTTGCAGTTCACAAATATCCAGTTTTTGAATTATTCTAAAGTTCATAGTACGTTTGGTCTCGGAACAGAACTTCGCAAAAGAGATATTTGCTACTTAAGAAATACAACACTCCGAGAATTAGCAATTAATAGTAACAAACTTCAAGTTTTAGAGACAGATTCCATTCAGTTGTTTCCTAAGACGTTGCAGAAACTTCATGCAAATGATAACATATTCACGTTTTCACCGTATCTCCTGCAGCTTGCGTGCGCATCAAACGTTATTGAATTCTATGGCAGTTTTCAAAATATGGCCCATGATCCAGCTTTGTACAAATCTGAACCGGACGAACATCAAACTGGCAAAGAGCCTGATGATGACGATTGTCCCTATATGCGTGATGATGTCTTGAAGAATATCAGCAACAGCATTGAAAACTGCCCTTATTTTGGTTCTGGTAAAATTAAAATATTTCCGCCGCCTGCTTTTCCGAAAACACTTAAAAAGGCTATGTTTAATGATTGTGGTATGAAGTATACAATTAATACAATTCCAGTATTGCCGCTGGATAACACAGTTGAATATCTGGATTTTTCCGGAAATATTTTTGACACTTTGATAGGTCCTGTCGGACCATTATTTCGTTTAAAATACCTAGATTTGTCAAGAACCTATTGTTCACATATTAGTGATAAAATGTTTTATCTAATGCCGAATCTTGAAAATCTACAGATGCAGAAGAATTTCATTGGACTGATACCGGAAGAGGACTACAGTGGTATATTTGGATCACTTACACAACTGAAAACATTGAATTTAACATTCAACAGAATTACTAGTATTCCATCAGATTCGTTTAGTAATTTGATTAATCTGGAAACCCTCGATCTAAGTTCAAACAGTTTGGAAGAGTGGAAAATTGTTGTTGCAAACATGGCAAATTTAACACATATCAACATAAGTTTCAACTTTATAAATTCTTTGCCACAGCAACTTATGAATCATTTTTCGGTTATGTCAACGCGTAGGAAGATTCCATTCTCAATTGATATGCGGAATAACACCATAAAATGTACGTGCCAGTATAAGGAATTTCTAAAGTGGATGCTTCTAAAGCAGGAACACTTTGTCCAGTTTGAAAGCTACATATTCGTGGATGAAAATGGCAAACCAATTCTTCCTTCCGATATCAAAACATACATAACCAAACTTAGTAAGAATTGTAAGCCATATACGCTCATCATTGTTTTGTGTAGTATTGGTATATCCGTGTTTCTATCAATCGTTATAGGCGGTGTCATCTACAAAAACCGCTGGAAGCTTAGATATTTTTTCTATATGTCCAATAATAGACATTTTGGTTATTCACCTATAGAATATTATAAACACGATGCATTTATATCATACGCTGAAGAGAACATTCGTTTTATACTTGATGGTATCATTCCACACCTAGAAGAGGACGACATGTCATTGTGTATTCATCAGAGAGATTTTCTTGCAGGAAATGCTATCGCAGATAATATTAACGATGCCATAAAAAGTAGTAGAAAAACAGTCGTCATATTAACTAAGGCGTTTGTAAAAAGGAAATGGTGTTTATATGAATTCAACATGGCCCGAATGGAGAGTATATATTCCAGAAATGGGAGAAGTACGTTAGTTATAGCTATGCTAGAAGATATTCCTGCAAAGGATATGCCATTGGAAATGTTGGAATGGATAAAGACTGAATCTTACATCGAATACACTACCGATATTCAAGGTCAAGAGATGTTTTGGGACAAATTGAAAGATGCAATCGGACAATAATGTCAACAATAGATTGATGTCACGTGGTAATGTCAATACGTGTACATGTATGTAATATTGAAACTGTATTTGTTATTTCTAAAGAAATTGAAAATTGTATATTACAATTAAAAGGAACCAACCCGTCGAAATAAAAGTTAAACTACACTATACAATCGTTTAACCAAACCCTATACAATTGTTTAGGTCATAAAATAATGTATATGTGCCGATCAAAAGTATATGTTTATACACTGGCACTTATAATACACGCGATGAATTATGTTGGTAACTCTTAATTAGACAATACAGTTTTGATTTTTTGGCCTGTCTGCAGCAGGTTAAAGCCGTTTATTTTGTGTTTATCGAGTAAATATATGTTATATACGTCAGTAGGTTAAGTAACACAATTTTCATATCACACCCTATATCAGGCCTGAGACGCCATATCAGCCTGAAAGGATGAACATGCTTTTCAAAGCGGAACATGAACCATTCATTTTCGAAAGTCTTATAACTTAGTTGCAAAGTCTTATAACTTAAGAACTACTTAATACCATTAATATAATACGATAAAAATGTTCAAACTATACCAAATAAATAGTTTCCCTACAATATCGCGAAAAAAGTGCTTATTATTGTCTTAGCAATAACTATCAAAATTGCCAATTTAGTGGTTTTACATCTCTTTCGACATACTTCAATGTTCATTATACTACATTTATTTTAATAACTCACCGTTGACAGGCCTTCTCTCTCTTTTTTTTTTTATCTTTATTGTTTTCTTCTTTTCTCGTTATATTATGCATCTGTGTAAGAATAAATAAAGAAAACAAAACAAAAACATGTGGAGCTGATGATGGTTTGAAAGTGTAAAAATACAAAATGAATCAGATGAAAAAAACAACAACAACGGGGTTTCGCCGGGATGGTGGAGGTGGGGTGGTATGTAAGAATAAATAAACAAAAATACAGAAATATGTCAAATAACAATTGGGTTTCGGGTAGGTTGGGCTGGGGTGGGCGCAGGGAGTTGGGTTGTGGGGGTTTGTGGGGATGGTGGAGGTTGTTGAGATGATGGTTATAGGTGTAGTAAAACGAGTCGGGTTTTGGGTGGTGTGGGTGGGGGCGAGGGGATTGTTTGGGATGCAAGTATAAATAAACAAAACAATGTTAAAACATCCGAGGGTGGTGTGGTGGTGCGCAATGAGTGTCAGAATAAATAAACAAATAAACACAGACATAAGTAAAAAAAATCGGGTTTTGGATGGAGATTGGAGTGTAGTGTTATGTAAAAATAAATAAACAATATACAGAAATATTTCGTAAAATATATTTGGTTTCGGGCAGGGTAGGGTTGGTCGTGGGGATGGGGTATGTAAGAGAAAATAAACAAAACAACATAGAAATATGTAAACAAAAATATTGGGGGTTCGTGTTGGGGGCAAGGGGTGGGTCTGGGGTGGAGGTGTTGCTTGGGTTGTAGGTGTAAAAACAAAACAAAATAACACAGAAATATTTTAACAAATTAAAACATATAACAATAAAAACGTTTTTTGGGTGTGATGGAGTTGGGGTTGGTGTTGGTGGTGGTGGTGGTGGCAGTTGTAGTGGTGTGGTAGTGCTGGTGTTTGGGTATAGGTGTAAAAATAATCAAACAAAACAACACACAGAAATATGTAAAAATAAAAAAGTCAGGTTTTCGGTGGCGTGGGGATTGATAAGGGGGTGTGGGTGTTAAATGTGTTAGAATAAATAAAAAAAACAAAAACAGACATATATCAAACAAAAACATGGCGGGTTTTGGAAGCAATGTGGGAATGTGGTGGTGGTGCTGTGTTTGTGTGGGAGGGTGTGGGCTGGATTTTAGGTGTTAAAACAAATAAACAACATAGAATTATGTAAAAAAATCAAGCAAACATCAGGTTTCATGTAGGCGGAGGTGGGAGCTGGAGCGGGGACGGGAGCGGGGATTTGGGGCGGGTGGTGTTAACTGAGGTGGGAATATAGGTGTAGGAATAAATAAACAAAACAACACTGAACATGTGTAAACAATACAGGTTTTGGGTGGGATGAGGGCGAGCAGGGAGGTTAGAGGCAGGTTTGAGGCGGGTCGTTGTGGCGGGTTATAGATGTAAATATAGATCAATTAGAAATATGTTAACAAATTAAAGCAAATAATAAAGTCCTGTTTTAGATGGGATGAAATAGGGGGTTGAGGGGTGTTGGTGTTGTTGGCAGTGGTAGTGGTGGTGGTTGTGGGGATATAGTTGTTAGTAAAACTAAACCATCAAAAATAAAAATAAAAACATAGAAATATGTAAACATCGGGTTTTGGGTGGGTCGGGGTGGGGGTTGTAGCTTCGTAAGAAAAAATAATAAAAAAAAACAAAAACATATGGGCTGGTGATAAAGATGCTAAAATAAATACACCAAACAACACAGAAACATGTAAAAAATCAGGTTACGGGTGAGTTTTGGTGGGGACTGGGTGTGCGGGTGGTGAATGGGAGTTATAGGTGTAAGAATAAACAAACAAAAAGAAACAAAAATATGTAAAAGATAAATCTCGCGTTTTGGATGGGAGGTGATTGGGGTGGGGTAGTGGTGGGGAGGAAGGTGGCGGGTAGAGCTGTAATAATAAATAAACCAAACAACACCTATATATACACAGATATAATATGTATAAACGTTTAGTGTGTTGGGGTTGGGGTGGGGTGGTGGTGTTTGGGATGTGGATGATTGTGGCGGGGGTTATAGGAGTAAGAATAAATAAACAAAACATAAAACAGAAATGTGTAAAAAGAAAATCGGGTTATGAGAGGGGTGAGGCTGGGAGAGCTGTGGGTGGTATGTAAGAATAGATAAACAAAACAACAAACATCTAATCATGTACCAAAAGAAGTCGGCGAGGGTGAGGGGCGGTAGAGTGTGAGAATAAATAAACAAAACAACACAGAAACATATGTAAAAATATTATCGGGTTTCGGGTGGGGCTGGAGGCGGTGGTCTTGGTGTTGTGGGGTTATAGGTGTAACAATAAATAAAACAAAACATAAATATGTAAAATGTGTATGTAATGTGTGTGTGTTGTGGGGTGGGGGTGCGTGGGGGTGGTGTGTGGGAGGAAGAGGACGTGTAATATGTGTAAGAATACATAAATAAAACACGTTTTAAAAAAATAAATAATAATAATAAAGCCCCTGTTTAATTTTGGTTAATATTGCTCAAGAAATGTGGCCTGTATTGCAACATGTAAAATTGCATTTTTTGCTAATTCACGGGCCATAACTCTGGTGTTAAGGGGGAATTGACCAATTGGAAAATTTAAGGGTACGCATATAAACTATATATATTTGTATATTTGAAAATATATGCGATTTGAATCTGAATTTAATTTTGTCGTCATGTAAACAATATTTTGATAATTACGTCTCAAATATTGCTATGTTTGATGTTTGTTTTTTATAAAAGTCGCGTGTGTACTCAGTTGACAACGTTTTTAGCATCACAAAGCTTTAGTTTAGTCACATGCAATTATTTGTTTATATCACACTGTTTGTCATGATGAGACTTTTCATCTGATATATAAATTATATCATTTAAATTAAGCTGTAAACTATTATTTATAGAATTTCCTATTTCTTTAACCCTTTTTATGGCTTGAACTTTTTTAGAAAAAAATACATTAAAGACGTTTATCTATTAAACATGTTAAATGGCTCGATAAAAAACTGCACAATTTTAATATGTTGTCGAGAATTTATTTTCCTATCGGAATACAAAAGTTGCTTGTCATCGGAATATTTGTTTCAGTAAGAAACACAACACCCTCAAGAAAACGACGTCTCTGTCGACGTCGTATCGTATGTATAACGACCATGACGCTAACACTGGAAACAACTATTGCTACATTTATAATTTTAATACGTAGTAAATACTGTTTTCACCTTCTTTTTTCTTTATTCGGATTATTTTTTCTTCTTTTCTGGTGTTAAAAATTTAATTGTAATCGCTGGCATAGGATCGCATTTACTATGGTACACGTAATTGCTAGTACTACATAAAGTTTATATGCTTTTTAATTTACATTTAATTAACTTTGTTTTTTTTAAATTTCTTAGTTAAGTCGATTAATTTTGGATATATATTTTTTTTAATAGATCGCATCTGCGCACGCCTAAACACTAGGGAATAAAACCGGTTTTAGCAATTCGATCGCTGTTTGAACGGACTTTATTTGTTCAGTGAACAAGAAATAGAAGCACACCTGCTGGACAGCCACGAAAGTGGAGCGGGCATTTAGGGTTAACCTTGTTTATCAGTCCCTCCATCCTTTAAACCACCCGTAAAGTCCATTTTTAACTTACTGTATTTGTTTGACTATGGCGGGGAATCGGTGTCGCATGCACACATTGTTCTAGGTTAATAGTTATTTGTTGTCCTATTTAATTTGCATGTCATTATCAGAGAAGTAATTGAATTGCATTTTAGGCCATTATTACAATTAGGGTTGTTTGCCCAAAATATCGGCCGGCTCCAAACCTATTTTTACAGTAAAATATTTTTTTTTTTTTTTTTTTCTTCTTTTTTGTTAATGGTATGATTTTTTAATGGCATGATTGTTATATTGTGAAAAAAGTCATTTTGTCCGAAATTAATTTTAACAAAGGTATAAGTACATTTGCAAACATCCTGTACAATTGTTCGCATACTGTATTTGGAGTGTTAAACACACAAGGACATGTCACTGCTAAACAATTTAAAAGTCCGTGGTTCACGCCTGAATGCCAGCGGGCACGTGCAGAGCTGAGAAAAGCTATTAAAGATTACCGTCATAACAGATCCATTCACGCACGAACAATACTATCTAACAAGAAACGTAATTACCGTAATGTGAAGCGTATTGCTAAATATAAATATAATAACAAACTTAAAACGAACTTGAATGATTTATCGCGTAATAACCCAAAAAAGTTCTGGGACGAAATCCGTCGTATTAGAGGAAAGCATAATAAAATAAAAACAAAATTAACATCGAATGATTTTTATAACCATTTTAAGCAATTATTTACATCCGAAGAAATATATAGTAATGATGAGGTAAACGGTAGTCTATCTGAAGAGGCTCGCATCCTAACAAATGTCGATCAGTTAGATTGTCCATTTACATTAGAAGAAGTAAAACGTTCGATTATATCACTTAAACGTAGAAAAAGTGGTGGTATTGATTTACTAATACCCGAAATGTTTCTTGATGGTATTGATAGTTTAGTTTATTTCAAAATCCAATAGGCACTAAGGCCCTTGTGGTACAAATACAGACATGAAAATAACATGACAGACAATGTAACAAAAAAGTACAAATGCATAGTATACTTAGCAATTTTACACAATTACGTGTATGTGTATCTAGTGGAGAAGGTGATACAATTTTGAGTGAAATACTGTTGCTATACAACAGAATGCATATATATACAGTAAATGTATATCATTACAACATCAATTACTATTACCTATTTGGTGATATATTATCACCTGTAATATGTAAACTGTTTAACTTCTTGTTTGAACATTGTATATATCCCGAAATGTGGAATTATGGCATCATCGTACCCATCCCAAAAAGTCGTAATATTGATGATGCGAATAATTATCGTGGTATTACTTTGACTAGCATATTTTCTAAATTATTTTCTATACTACTTGATAGTAAATTAAGACAATGGGCTGAGAGCAACAATTTACTAACAGATTTTCAGTTTGGTTTCAGAAATAAAAAAGTACAATCGATTGTGTCTTTATCTTGATGAATTTAATCAATGAAACTTTAAAGCTTGATAAGAAAAAATTGATTGCGCCTTTGTAAATTTACGCAAGGCCTTGCGGAAATTATTCTAGATTTGGGATTTGGCTACATATGGAATAACAGTACGGTATCAAATCTACAAATTCAAAAGGTTATTGAAAGGATTTCAGACCAATATCTACAAACATGGTATTCTGAAATTAATAACTCACCCAAGCTTGAAACATATATCAAAATTAAAAAAGGATTCGAAATTGAAAAATATTTAAATTGCGTTGCTAATATAAATCATCGTAAAGCACTAACTAGATTTAGATGTTCTGCACACAAACTTGCAATTGAAGAAGGTCGATTTCGAAATATTGAACGAAATATGAGGTTATGTAAAAAATGTAATATGAATGTTGTAGAAAACGAGTATCATTTTGTAATGGTATCTCCTAAATACAGAAATATACGTAATGACTGTTTTCCAAATTACTATTGTTCTTGGCCACCTAGTCAAAAATTTGTGTCACTTATGAGCACACAAGCAACTGGACTGTTAATACGATTAGCAAAATATATATACAAACTTAGAAATAGTGATATTTAGTGTTTCTATTTGCTTATGTGAGTAAACACATTTGCGTGTATTATAATATTTGTTTGTAAATTCAAATACATATTACTTGCATCTTATATAAGGCTCGAGCCTCCTCGCCATATACAATATCTAAGAGCTATGTTATTATCATGTATTCTATAAATGATTTATGATGTTAATTTGTTCTCTTATAAATACTTACATGTTGGCTACGTTATATCTATTCAATTAAAGGAGAATTAGACTTAATCCATGACTAATATTCACAATAATATTGATAACGTAAGTGGTAATATCCTTTCGTTATGTGTAATAGAGTCACTTGTATTTGTCACTAATTCCTCGTGATCTCAAAGTAAAGCGGCGTGATTTGTATAGTGCGTGAGGTCCGTTGAAGCAAATTATAAATTGTATTTAATGGGTAAACGGATAAACAACTTAAATGTTATTAGTCGGATAAATGAATGGTTAATGGATGTAACGGTAGTCAGAGTTTCTATGCATTAGTCTAAAGTCTTTAAATATAAATGCTTTCAAATACAATCTTGATAATGGTAATAACATGTGATAAAATGCCTTTGATAGAACGTAGTAATTATAATTGTTCCACTGAAATATATATATTCATTCTCTAAATGAAGTATGTATGTTTGTTTGTACTCTTCTCTGAAATATTGTGTATTGTATTCCGCCTTGTTTAGGCAATAAACATGTAAATGTTATGCCAAATAAAATATTGAATTGAATTGAATTGTTATATGACTGTTTAATGATATAACTTTTATTGATGTGATTGTTTAATGGTATGATTGTTTAATGTTATGGTTGTTTAATGGTATGATTGTTTAATGGTATTATTTTTTAATAGTATGATTATTTAATTGTATGATTGTTTAATGTTATTATTGTTTACTGGTATGATTGTTTAATGATATGGTTGTTTAATAGTATGATTGTTTAATAGTATGATTGTTTAATGCTATGATTGTTGAATGGTATGATTGTTTAATGGTATGGTCGTTTAATAGTATGATTGTTAAAAATAATATTGTTTAATGTTTAATGGTATGATTATTTAATGGTATGATTGTTTAATGGTATGATTGTTTAACGGTATGATTGTTTAATAGTATGATTGTCTAATGGTATGATTGTTTAATGGAATGGTTGATTAATGGTATGGTTGTTTAATAATATGATTGTTTATTGGTATGATTGTTTAATGGTATGATTGTTTAATAGTATGATTGTTTATTGGTATGTTATTTAATGGATTAATTGTTTTAATTTAGTGTTTAAATGTATGAGTGTTTAATGGTATGATTATTTAATAGTATGAGTGTTTAATGATATCATTGCTTAATAGTATACTTGTTTAATGGTATGATTGTTTAATGGTGTGTTTGTTTAATTGTATGATTGTTTAATAGTGTGACTGTTTATTGGTATGGTTATTTAATGGTATAATTGTTTTAATTGATGTTTAATTGTATAAGTGTTTAAGGGTAAGATTGTTTAATGGTAAGGTTGTTTAATGGAATGGTGATTCAATGGTATGATTGTTGAATTGTATGGTTGTTTAATGGCATGATTGTTTAATAGTATGTTTGTTTAATGGTATGATTGTTTAATGGTATGATTGTTTAATGGTATTATTGTTTAATTGTATGATTGTTTAATGGTATGACTGTTTAATGGTATGACTGTTTAATGGTATGATTGTTTAATGGTATGATTGTTTAATAGTATGATTGTTATATGACTGTTTAATGGTATAACTTTTTGTTGATGTGATTGTTTATTGGTATGATTTTGAATGTTCTGATTGTTTAATGATATGGTCGTTTAATGGTATGGTTATTTAATGATATGATTGTTTAATGGTAAAAGTTTTAAATGGTATGATTCTTTAATGATGTGGCTGTTTAATGGTATGCTTGTTTAATGATATGTTTGCTTACAGTGTTAGTTAATGGTATGATTGTTTAATGGTATAATTGTTTAATGGTTTGATTGTTTAATTGTATGGTTGGTTAATAGAATGTTTGTTTAATGGTATGGTTGTTTTAATAGTGTTTGTTTTTGAAAAAAGCAGACAGTGTTAGATAGGAATTTATCTACACGGTTAAGCTTTTCAACTTTGCAATACAGTGTCCTGGTCATGTCAAGAACCTGAGCCAACTCAGTTTTTCATGTTTATGATATAATTTCCGCTTTGTCGATCTTGTCCGGACATAACTCCAAAACTACTTAAGGGACTGCAATTAAACTTCAATGAAAGAGGGTAATAAGGGGAAGTGCCGAGTATACGTACCACAATTATATCATCATTTACTATAGTTATTGCCCTTTGTGAAGTTATAATTCTTGTGCGGTGAATAACACAAAAACTACTAATGGAACTGCAATGAATCCTCGAACAATGAAATGTCTCTGTCTGTCCGTCCGTCCGTCCGTCTATCCGGATATCTTGTTTTTAATTGGTTTTGTTTTGGTTGAATGGTGTTTTACGACAATTTAACACATGTTAGGCCATATATGACGGTCGATATTTTTTGTGGTAGAGGCAGATCATCGTATTATTTACTAGGTAGAACCAGTACTGTATATCTTCCGCCATCTGAATTTTTTTTCCAAAAGTTGTCGTATCGCAGTAATACAGAATGGTTTTCGTATTGAGTCTATCTGTCATTGGTCATATTCGTTTGCTAAAAATTACCGGTATGCTCGCAGGGGACCAAAACTTGTTCCAAACGTACACGTTCTGCAATCGCAAAAATGATTTCGGTAATAACTCATGGTAAAGTGTAAACGCATATTTTTTCAAAGTTTAATTTGATTTTAAGCAGTGTTGTTAAATTGTCATTCTTTATGGAAAGCCGTTTGGGACCACTGCTAAAAACCAAACGGCTTTCCATACTTTCTTATACTTTAAAATATTTTTAAATCATATGTTTATGTAAGTACATGCAAATAGTTAAATGCCAAACTGGCATATGCAAAATAACTCGGTCAAGAATCATCTGTCGGCTCATTTACTAACACACACACTTTTCCCAAATCCTCAAATTATTTGCTTTTGTATTGTATTCTTCGTCTCATTGCTATATTGAAGGGAATAAATAACTTAGTTGTGGGTTTATTGTCGAACATGTAACGTAATACAATAACATGCAGGTGGGAAGATAGATGTAGGGGAGATTCCCAAATGTTTCAGATGGTTTAACATTTCATAAGGTCCTATCATTGTGTCAGATGATATATGTCATGCAACTCTATGTTATTAAGTTAAGATTTAATTAAATCATACTTGCACTCCGATGTATGTTTGCAGTTATTATCCCCAAATATGATCAGAATGTTTAAGGTTATTGCAGTCATCATTCTATCTTACGAGCACACATTTTTGTTCTGATAATGTCTGTATTACCGAAAAAAAACACCACAACTTACGTCAGGATGATATCTTATGAAAGTTAATGGATAGAGCATCAAACGTATTTAATTCTTAAATTGATTTCATCATGCATGTGTCCATATGTTAATATCAGTTTTTTATAAATTAGTAACATGTTTTAAGCAATAAAACCCAATCTCATTTGAGGACATTCTTCATGTACTTCACCGCCATATATATATATACAACTAACATATTGTTGAATCTCTCTGTAGACACAATATAAATGGTTTTAACCAGCCATACCAAACCCCGAAATTGGAGGCCGAATTAATAGTTACAAAGTCATACTTTATGTACGCATATTCAATAGCACAATTATTGTAAGAACCCGTGAATAAGCCTATACTTTTAATTGGTACATATACATTATTATTTGACCTGAATACCTGGATAGAGTTTTGATAAACGGTTGTGTAGTGTAATATTGTCATTTTTTGGCGGTTAGTTTCTTTACATATAAATATGCGAAAATATGTCTTCACGAGGGAACTTAGCTTAGTATACACCTCGCTGATCTCGACATTATTTTGGGTTTTGCAACACCATTTCGCTATGTTACCAAACTATTTATCATAATGTTGTAAAACTTGAAATTGTTTGAAGATACGTAGGGCTTCGTTTCGAGAAGCTTATTACGATATGTGTATTCGAGAAGCTTATTACGATATGTGTACTATAATATGCAGGGCTTCACTTCATGCGAAGCTGAATGTAGAAACACCCTACCAACTCGCCAACAATTTATGTTGAATAGCATGTGCATTCCGTCTAGGTTGCTATCACTATTACTATGGACAGCTGATTATTAAAAATAATTATTGATATATCACCAACATGTACAATATACCTTTATATATAAATACCGTCGATGTCGTTATGTTAATGTTAACAGAGAGGTATTTTTGTCGAAGGGGTTTGGGGTCAATAAAGGAAGTATACTGAAACAAATATTCCGATGACCTGCAAATTTTATTTTAAATTCTGATAGGAAATTAAATTCCCTAAAAACTACTAAAATTTTGCAGTTTTTTATCGAGCCATATAAAAGATACTGGCAATGGCATTAACATTGTTTTTTCTTAAAATTCCTTGGTAAAAAGGCAGGGAAAGACATAGGAAATTCTACAAATAATAGTTTACATTCTAATCTAAATGATATAATTTATATATAAGACGAAACGTCTCGTCAAGACTAACAGTGTGATATGAAATATAATTGTATGTGACTAAACTAAAAGTCTGTGATGCTGAAAACGTTGACACTTGAGTGCAACGCGACTTTTATGTAAAACGTCAATCACATCCATATTTGAGACGTTATTATTAAAATCTTGTTCTCAAGAGGACATAATAAAACTCAGATTCAAGTCGCAAATATCTTCAAATTTACAAATATATATAGTTCATATGCGTACCATTAAATATTCGAATAGGTCAATTCGCCCTTAATGGTCCGATTTTGACCATTATGTAACTCGTCCGAGATCTTATGGTCATATACAATCTATGCATGTTTGATTAAGATTGCTCAAGAAGTGTGGCCTCTATCGTGTAAACAAGATGAAAAACTGCATTCTTTGCTAATTCAGGGGCCATAATTCTGGAGTTACTGTTCACGACGTTGCCCTTTATTAAGCTCGTCCAAGATCGTATAGTCACAAACAATATGTGCAAGTTTAGTTAAGTGTGGACTCGATCATGTAAACAAGATGCAAACTTAATTTTTTGCTAATTCAGGGGCAATAAATCTGATATTACTGGTCTGATCTGGCCCATTATCAAACTCGTCCGAGATCTTATGATCATAAACAATCTATGCAGCTTGGTTAAGATTGCTCAAGAAGTGTGGCCTCTATCGTTTAATCAAGATGAAAAACTGAATTCTTTGCTAATTCAGGGACCATAATTCTGGGGTTACTGTTCACGACCTTGCCCTTTATTAAACTCGTCCAAGATCGTATAGTCATAAACAATAAGTGCAAGTTTAGTTAAGTGTGGACTCTATCATGTTAACAAGATGCAAACTTAATATTTTGCTAATTCAGGGGCAATAAATCTGATATTACTGGTCTGATCTGGCCCATTATCAAACTCGTCCGAGATCTTATAATCATATACAATCTATGCAGCTTGGTTAAGATTGCTCAAGAAATGTGACCTCTATCATGTAAACAAGCTAAATGTTGATGACGGACGACAGACGGAAGACGACGGACAACAGACGACGGACGAAGAGTGGTCACAATAGCTCACCCTTGAGCACTTCGTGCTCAGGTGAGCTAATAAAATAAGCAATTAAAAAGGGGTGTGTTCGGGTGGGTCCAGACCCCACTATCCCAATATGATTCAGCTAAGAAGAAATATAAAAAGATCGGACAGGGAAAGTAGCATTCAAGGAGGACAGTCAACCACAAAACACAGAAACAAACACGCAAACAGACAAACAAGAAGGCAAAAGTAATAATAAATGCAAACGACATCACAGACACAAAAGGGTTGACAATAGGGCTACCACTTTAGAACGGTCATTGGCAAAGTAGGCCACTGGGTGTTTAAACCGGTTCTAGGGTGCACAAAACCTCACACTTACCCTATTGTCATCCCATTAAAACAGGACAGTGTAAATAAAGAAATACCCGCCATGATCTAATCTCTAAGAATAACGAGAGTAAAATATATGTTCAGTTACAACCGATTGTCCGTTTAACTAAACCAGAACTCCTGCACATTTCATAGTCTATATTAAATTGGGCTCTACGGAAACCCAGGGAGTCCACAATTTATTTGCGTCTACAAAGTATGAAAAGTGAAATTTGAAATTTGGAAATCATCGAACAAGATAAATACAAAAAATACTTCTGTATCGGATTGATTGAGACTGTTCATGAAAGGTAGTGAAACGTGCATGCTAGCGTTCATGCCGTCTAGCCCCGGGTTGAACAGAACTTAATATTTTAAAAGTCAACAGTACATACATTTGAGGCATCCCGAAGATGGGAATCATATGACGGTGAAAAATGAAATTTTAATAGTCTCTAACAAAACACTTTGCCCTAAACGAGAAATATAAACGAAAATTTAAATTCCTTATGCACCCATCTACATAATGCAATAAAGAATCCCAACATAAAATTTAGTTGAGCTAAGACAAATATTTTAAGAAATTTAGAAATGAATACAACAGATTACAGGAAAACCTTAATCTGCGTTTATTGTACATTGTATAGGTCATCACAATGTTGTTTGTTTCCATGCCTGTATTTAGTTGACTGTCTTTTAATGCTACACATGCTGCTCGACTTTGATGATGTATACTATTATGGAAACGGTAGCCGGGATGGAGTAGGTATACAAATATAGTTGTGAGTAGTGAAGTCCTATGACTGCATATAAATAAAATTGAAATAACACACCTTTAAAGAGTAATAATATTAGTTAAGCTAAAAAATCAGATTTCCATTAAAACGACCTGTTTTAAAGCTTTAGCTGGTCTGTTGACTTAAACGATATTTCCTTATGAAAGATTCATATACTTATATTACATTAAATGCCAACCTTTTCTTATTTGGCTCCAAAAATGTAAGTAACACTGAACTTACCATAAAACACTGGAATTGGTAAATTATTTGGAAATGAAATGGTTAAAACGACAAGTGATAAAACAGTTAGACTAGCTGCTTGATCAAAGTTTGTTGTCTTATAAAATAAAACAAAGCAACAACAAGAAACGTGGCTGGGTGGGGGGGGGGGGGGGGGGGGGGGGGGGGGGGTTCTTAGATTACTTGTATGGTTAGGAGTTCGGTTAATTAGATCTCAAATAACAGGAAAATGATTAGGAGTTGATCGTGGAAGAGTGGTATGCAAACAAATTCATGCCTTAGACAATATAAAAGTACAAGAAGTATTCCGTTTACATGTTTTTAAGTGAGCCTATATCTAACCTAGATGCATGTATAATACAATGGACTAAAGCGTACGAGCATTGCCAACAAAACAAAATGATGAGAATGTGATATTAATAATCGTGTTGACCTTACAGGGTGACACGCTGAACGTTTTACTGTGATACTTATTATTTTGATCAATTTGGTATCACCAACAGAAGTTTTCATATTCAAAATAGAGTTGTTTATTGTTGTGTGGCGGCTATAAAATGTCGCCCCGATTACAAATACAATGTTCTTTTTACTTACGTTTAAAGTAGAAAATTAAACCATACTAGGGGGCGTGAGAGATGTTGCAAATTATATTACTTCACATAGCATGAATAGACCCAGTAAAACAGGGTCTGCTACTTTTCCGCCTTGTTTGTGCTTGTTAGTTCCAAAGGGATCCCCAGTATTTATTGAAATTCACACTAGCGTTTGTTTAGTGATGTCTGGCGGCTGTAAAACGTGTTCCCGACTAAAAATCAGTAGTGTTATTGCTTACCGTTCCTTTGGGATTATCACGACCAATATATATGGCTTTCAAGTAGAATACCGCTTAAGCCGGTGCTATGTCGCGGGGTTGGGGCGGAACCTGGGAGGGGGCGTGATATTTTTATCAAATGATATTACCTTACATGAACAGACTCCATAAAACCGAGTCTGATCCTTTTATTTCTTGTTTGTGCTTGTTGCGGAATACTACACCCCGAATATAAAGCATGATATTGTTCATAATCCAGATAAGAACATATTTACTGTGTGGATGTTGTTTTTCTTTCACCACGTTACAAGAAGGAAATAACAATATGCTTTATAAAACACTAACTCTTATGAAACAATAGAGAATAAAAACAGTCAAATCAGATGTTATCAATTAATCTATTTTATCCAAAAATACATGTTTTAAATTATATAAATCACTGTGCTACTTAGAAAAAATCAGCCCTCAGTATATGTTAGTAAAAAACCCGTAAATCAATATGTGCATCATGCGGACTTACTAAAACATGGGTTGATAAAAGTGGAAACGGTGGTAACATTGAGATTAATAAAGAATTACCAAATAAAGGGTTAACACATCCGGGTTATAAATATGGCTGTCCGGGTAATCCGCAAAACAACGGAGAACCCTAAAATGAAATAAACGATATTTGTATTTTTTTGTCATGAATATTTTTAGGATGAAAATGCTGTTAACAAATCAAGTAGGTCTAAAATATATGGAGAAACATAGCTTTTAAACTTCATTGTTAAACCGACTATTAGTGCACAATATTAACTTGTAGCATCACACAACAAGATAATGCATTGAGATTGACTGACAGTCTACTTAGCGGATGAGCTACACAACCCTATACGAAGAAATTGGAAATTATAATTAGAAATTAAAAAAAAAACACGTTCATATAAATAAACAATGATAAATTATCAAAGACATTCATTTGACGAATAATATTGGTCTGTTCAAAATATTTCCTTTGTAACTTTTCCTTACACGTCGAATCGTAGGATCAATACGACTGCAGATTATAACACTTGTTACGAATTTGTGATGCAACTGCCCAGTTGCGCCTATTGATCCGTCGTCTATAATTTAACTACTGACCTAAAGGCTCATGGTTTTAGCCCCTATTTGGATAACATTGTTTAAAACCCTATCATGTTAAACTATTCCAAAAATGTTACAGGAAACTACTGCGGATGAAATCTATTTACTGCCTACATTTAAATTATTTCATAATAATTTTAGCTGCACCAGACATGAATAAAACATTGGATAGCGACCATAATCATCGAAAACTCAGTGTTACTCAAAGTTCCTTTTATATGTTTGAAAAACAACAACAACACGCATTCGCGCGCGCTCGCAAGCACGCATACACCCACGCAAGCACACGCAGACACACAACAACGACACAGATGCTATATTGTAAGTTTCAGTTAGTAAATTGCCATAATATACAGCCAGGCCTGCTAAAGAGACTACCTCTATTTAGAGGTCACCTACTCTAAACAACTACTATATCAATTACAAAGTGTATTTTGGTTTACACCAAAATGTACTTATATATTCAGAAGCCACTTGTCTTAACAGACAACTTTTGAGCTTCCGTTTACTACTGAGTAAACACAAATGTAGTGCCTACATGTATCGTCAGTGCATACCAGCACTATACATTTTACAACGGTTGATACTTTTCATATATTATATATAAAGATCGAAATGCCGTGTTCGCGGAGAGTGCCAGTAAATGTATCTATGCCGGTAAATGTATCTAAAGCCCAGTGTTGGCGTATAACTGAATACATGTAATAGATGTAAACATTCCAAAAGCAACAAACAGCACAAGAAAACAATAAAAATCAAACGTTTTTCCAACCGTCTTCCATGTAATAACCTCGCATTTGCGTTTGCTGGACTCATTTGGTGTTGCACAGTGGTCGGAACAACAATCAAAAGTATTAATAACGATATCCGATACATTGTCCTTTTTCCAGTCTTTGTCATTCCCAATATTTACAGGAACTATTTTTGTCTCGTGTGTTCTGGTCACAAACTGCCCGCATCCCAAACGACTGGTGATTTGTTTAATTGTATTTGGCACATCTTGATCATTGTCATACACTCTCAAGGAAACGATGCACAGAAATAATATGGTGCAGTTATACACAATCAGAAACAGGATATATGTGTATAAGCGAGACATCGGTGATGAACTTGCAGGTACATTGTCGTTAACAATTCCAGTGTAGACAATAAACGATAAGAACGTCGTTATAGCCACTGATGGACGTTCCCCGGAACTTGGAGGCATACAAAAGACAAGATTGTTTAGAATACCGAGAAAGACGATAGGGACAATGATGTATACACCATAAAACTCGCTCCTGCGTTCGAGTCGTAATGAAATGACGACGCATGGAGGCATTGTCGGGTCGAGTGTGTAGTTTGTTAGAGAACTTGTACCTAATTTCCATAGACTATTTGTCTTGTAGTAACCCATTGCTACTGCATTACTTCTTGAATACATACTTACTTCAGAAAGGGAATAACCCAAACCAGATAATTTGATAGTACATGTTTGTGTGACGAATGGAAAGTACCTGACATCCACTGAGAATGTGACCTTCATAACCGAACCGGTCGACCATTGAACATGTCCATTATAGTGTA
The DNA here is from genome assembly GCA_037043455.1 of Cyrtodaria siliqua. Classification (NCBI taxonomy): domain Eukaryota; kingdom Metazoa; phylum Mollusca; class Bivalvia; order Adapedonta; family Hiatellidae; genus Cyrtodaria; species Cyrtodaria siliqua. The sequence continues at coordinate 89,889 of JAWPHD010005007.1, forward strand.
TCCGTGGCATCAATGATATGCTTCCGATTTCTTGAATGCTTTGCGATGATTCTAGAATGTAAATTTTTGGATACCATATATCAACCGGCTCTACAATTAATGATTCCTTCCCGCCAAATTCAGATGAGATCCACGATATTCTTTGTTCATCCCAAGATATGAAAAAAAAATCCAATGACAGACAGTTCCCCAGAAAGTTCATCAAAGTTGTTCAAATTTATCATGTAAAATTCCATTCCAACAAAAACGGTATCATCGTGATTGAAGACAGGCAATAACTTCCTGTTGTACCCGGTAAAGATTGTGGAATACAAAGTGTCCACTTGAGCTGAGATTGCGCACAGATATCTCTCAACAAGCTGGATTAAAATTGATAACAACAAAGTGTTTGTCCCACTATACGACTTCATTGTTGAATATTTAAAACTAGGTATTTAATGACATGAACGACCGCAGGCTTGTAAATCTGAAATAAATGAATAAATAACATTTAGCCGTTACTTTTACTAGCAACCGAGTCCTTCAACATAAAAAACGTGGAGACGTTTGCATTTCCACATTTAATACACGCACACACATTTTTTAAATATTAATTAAAATGTATATCACTGTAGGTAAAGTGCGAATAGAATTTTAGTTATCAACACGCTAGTTTGTAGACAGAAATATGATATATGATATAACCCGTATTTGGCAAATAATTGAATTTTAAAACCTTTTCTTCGATGCCATTGTTCACTGCATGTCTGTGTTTTACATTTACACAATGCACGAGACTTTCAAGTGACCACATCGAGTTTACGACGTGGAAATTTATCTTTAATGGTATCAGGCGGTTTATACGGCAACAACGTGTATATATCTACTTTACTGCCTGATTCAAAATGTATTTGCTGTAATGTGTTTTAATTTTTTTCTGATAGATGTTAACCTCAACACCAAATTTTAATGCCAAAATACATATTTTGTCTGATTTGGTTTGTAGATATTAACATTGATCAACGCGAGTCTTTGTTGAAGGTAGGTGCTAGCTTTTGGCTCTACTGGAGAAAAAGCAGAGCTTATGGGATGACGAGTTTTTCGTCGTCCGTCCGTCGTCCGTCGTTCGTTAAATTTTGCCTTGTGAACACTCTAGGGCCTTCATTATTAATCGGATTTTTACGAAACTTTGCCGGTGTCTTTATATCAATGAAAGCTCGGACAAGTTTGAGAACCAACCAAATCAAATTAATTTCACCGGAGTTATGGACCTTGTTTTGCTGAAAATGTCATATTAAGCCTTGTGAACACTCCAGCACCTTCAGTTATTAGTTGATCTTTACCAAACTTGCACAGATTTTTAATATCAATGACAGCTCGAACAAGTTTGAAAAAGCCAAATCGGATCAGTCACACCGGAGTTATGGCCCTTTTCCCCCTGAAAAAAATGCTATTTTCTGCCTTGTGAACGCTTAAGCACCATCATTTATTATTTGATCTTTACCAAACTTGCATAGATTGTTAATACTAATGAAAGCTTGGGAAACTTTGAAAAACAGCTGAATTAGGTCAGTATCACTAGAGTTATGGCCCTTGTTTTTTCTGGAAAATGCCATTTTCTGTCTTTTGAACACTCTAGCACATTCATTTATTAATTTGATCTTTACCAAACTTGAACAGATTGTTAATATCAATAAAAGTTCGGACAAGTTTGAAAACCAGCCAAATTGGATCAGTAATACCGGAGTTTTGGTCCTTGTTTTATTCTGAAAAATGCCATTTTATTCCTTGTGAACGCTCTAGCACCGTCATTTATTATTTGATCTTTACTAAACTTGCACAAATTGTTAATATCAATAACAGCTTGGACAAGTTCCAAATCCAGCTAAGTTGGGTAAGTATTACCGGAGTTATGGCCTTTGTTTTTTTCTGAAAAATGCATTTTTCTTCCTTGTGAACGGTCTAGCGCCTTCATTTATTATTTGATCTTTCCCCATTTTGCACAGATTGTTAATACCAATAAAAACTTAGACAAGTTCCAAAACCAGCAAAGTTGGGTCAGTATTACCAGAGTTATGGAACTTGTTTTTTTTCCTGGAAAATGCTGTTTTCTGCCTTGTAAACACTCTAGCACCTTCATTTGTTATTTGAGATTTTTCAAAGTTGCACATATTGTTGATATCATTGAAAGCATGGACACACATGTTTGAAAACCAGCCAAATCGGATAAGTTTCACCAGAATTATGGCCCTTGTTTTTTCCCTGAAAAATGCCATTTTCTGCCTTGTGAATACTCTAACACCTTCATTTATTATTTGATCTTTACCAAACTTGCAATGATTATTATTATCAATGAAACCTCGGACAAGTTCGAAAACTACCCAATCGAATGAGTAACAGCAGAGTTATGGTCCTTGATTTGCTGAAAAAATGCCATATTCTGCCTTGTGAACACTCTAGCACCTTCATTTCAATTTCATCCGGTCTTTACCTAACTTTAAGAGATTGTTAGTATCAATGAAAGCTCGGACATGTTCGAAAATCAGCTATATCGGACCATGAAAAATAGAGTTATGTGGCCTTTAATTATTGAAATATGCCATTTTCGGCCTTGTGAACACTCATTTTGTATTTGATCTTTCCCAAACTTTGCCAGATTGTTGATATCAATGAAAGCTGTAACAAGTTTGAGAACCAGGCAGATCGAAGTTATGGTCCTTTTTCAATATTTGGTAATGCACAATCCAAACTCAAAGGGTGGGGGTTTATATCTCGTTGGAGGCATTTTTTTTCCTTAGGACACCTTGGTTTTTGAGTTCAATGGTTTTCCATATTTTTTTTTTTTTTTTTTTTTTTTTGATATTATTTTTTTTTAAATTATTGTTATTATTTTTTTTATTATTTTTATTTTTTATTTTTTTTTATTTTTTTTTCAAATTGATTAATTCATTTATTTATTTATATGTTTTTTGATTTTTTTCCCCCTTGTTGGATCAGTTTTACATAGAGATAAAACTTAGCGCACTTTCTTATATGGTTAGTATTGCCATTTAGCTGACCTATTCGTTATTATAAAAGTCACAGTCGGTAAAAAGAAACATCTTTCATTCATTTTATAACGTCTACATAAAAGTTGTCAGAGAATATAATGTGTCGCTCGAAAGTTTGTCCATTCCTTCGTTCATGTTCTGGCCGGTGGTTAATTGATATTGTTAAGTTAAACCGCTTTCCTTACACACTTCATATTTCATGGAAATATATCAACTAAAACAATTAAGGATCACATCTATATTAATTGTTTTTGTTTTTTTCAAAGTATGACTGGAAAAAGTGATAATGTTCAGAGTTCAAGGTTATGCATGAATAGATCAATGTTTATTTAAGAGTAACATTTAAATAAACATACGCACATATCTTCAGTAATGTATTGATAATTAAATACAGTACAATTATATTTCATAGAAATTCAGCAATACTTAACTTTAACTGATTATATATTTGTTATAAAATTGGTTGATGAAATAACATTCGGTATAGATTTCTTGGAATTATTAGCATTCGTTTTGACCTGGTAAATTTCCATTTTCATTTCTTTTGAAGTATAGTAATTGTATCGTCAAATCTATCACTTCTTTCCATCAATGTTGGTAATTGTATTCGTTACCAAAACAGTTAACCTAATCAAATTTTCCGCCACAGTTTAATTTCTTACGGTCAAGAAGTTTATATGATGTTGAATCATTCACAGTTTCACACAGTTTTTGAAACTGTTTTGAGAAGTGGTGTAAATATCCATGGACTTAAACTACTTGGCCTTATTCGATATTTCATTCAAAATCTGTTGACTAGGAAATGCAAATTTTATTTTCGATAGGCTCGTACTGTAGACACTCGAGTTATGATTCCAGTAAAATGATGTCCTTTATTTTTTAAACCTGACATCACACCTCATTGCACAAAAACTAACTCACAACACAACGTAACCACGTTTGTGGTACCGCTAAAGACCACACCTCCTCGAAAGACCTTAACTCCGCCAAAGTCCACATACATTTCGGCTAAAGTCTACAACTCCGCTAAAGTCCACAAACATTTCCTCTAAAAAGTCCAAAGTCCACACAATTTTTCGATAAAGTCCACAGAAAATATTGTCGCTTAAAACCACAAACGTTTTCGCTAAAGTCCACAACATAAAATACAATTGATAAGATATAGTTGTAGTGATGTATTTGGCTCAAGTTTGGCTAACTTTAAAACAAATCAAACTTTCGTTAATAAAAACACTCAAACAAAGTTTGACATGTGACCCAGGGGCGGGGCCAAATTTGACCTCATGGTCACCATTTGAACATATTTGGTAGTAGACCATAAGCTGAGTTTTTCCCTATAGATAAGTCTATGTAAAACTGTGACCCCTGGGGCAGGGCCAAATAAGACCCCAGGGTGACCATTGAACAAACTGTGTAGAGGAACACAAGCTAATAATAACTACAAAATATTAAACCTTAAGCTCTTGTAGTTTCAGAGAAGAAGATTTTTTAAGTTTTACCCAAATTTGACGCAGGGTCACCATTTGAATAAACTTGGTAGAGGACCATATGTTGATGCTACATGTAATACATGAAAGCTAAGTGCCTTGTGGTTTAAGAGAAGTAGATTTTTTAACATTTTTTATATATGAAAAAGTCTCAATATACAAACTTTGGACCTCCGGAGCATGGCCATTTTTAACCCCGGTGAATTTATTTGAAGAAAAAAAACTGGATAAACCAGGCATGAGCGATCATGATGAAGGAAAAACTGTCAAGCGGTTCTTGAAAAGAAGGTTTTTAAGGTTACTACTCTGTATGGTAATGGCGGCCATTTTGGATGTCGCGCTTTCCCAATTTTAACAAATCTAAAAACTTACATCTAAGGACTATCCATATGAAATTTGGTCAAAATTGGCCGAGCGGTTTCTGAGAAGAAATCGTTTGAAGCAAAAGTTAACGACGACGGACGGACTGCGGACGACGAACGAAGAGTGTTCTCAATAGATAAACTTGAGCTCTCGGCTCAGGTAATCTAAAAATAAGTGAAGTGTAAATCTTCATATACCTGAACTATAGTAGCATACAAAATGGTTACCTTTTGTCTAAAAAATGCATATACTACGAGAAAATAAGAAAAGTCACAGTTTTAAAAAATTCCCAAAAATTATCGAAAAACTAACATTTTTAGAAAACATACCACCGAGAAACTAGTGCGTAACTTCAACAAACCAGCGCATATACATCTACACACTTGTCTAGATTTCAGTGAAATGAGCATTTAAGACAAAAACTAAATACAGATTTCGGCACATACTACTACAGTATATCATTGCACAAAACCAGTTTAAAGGATACAGCATTCAGACAAAGATGTTAAGAAGAAATGTAATAACATCATATACCGTAAATTTTTCGCATTGACTAATTTAATAAATGGAATAAACATATAACACATATAGTTATCAGAGTTTAAAGCAGTAAAGAAAATGCATCTTAATTTTGGAAACAATTGAAATATTGTAAAACTACTGCGTTTGTTCACATTTTCAATGTAAATTCAATTCCGTGATGCAACTGAACCCGTCTAAAATCTAGCGTGTTGATACCTACAAACTCAAACTCGATTCGCAGTTTACCTATAGTGTATATTGGGATTGTAAACAATAATCTTGTGACAATTATTATATACTTATTTATTAATAATGCATGGATTGTAAACGTGTTAATAGAGTGGATCGAGGACCCGATAGAGGGTGTGATATGCAAATACGCATTTATATTCTATTTATTCTATACTTGCATATAAATACGTTTTTTTTTAAATATATAACTTGAAATATAGCTATATGTAACAGGTGAAAAAAGTCATACACAAAATGAATGTCGTGCTTGCGAAGCAAACTCAAGAGCAGGGTACTATTCTCGATATGATAACGTCTAAATCTATCGCGCTTACTACCACGTTTATTAGAGAAACTTTTCTTATAAGTTCTAATTTATCGTATATAATAAACCGTTAATACTCTAAACGGAAATGAACGTAAATTAATCGGTAAAACATTCGACTCTTTCCGTAATACGGTTTGTTTTTCCGTAGTTAGCCGAATATCATCTAGTTATAAAAAGACTCAGGAATTTCTAATTTGATATGTCCAAATGTCAACCGTATGACAAAGCTTTATTGTCCCCGTGTGATAAAGCTGTAATGCCCGGTAGAGTGATTTGACTAGCTATGTGAATGTCGTATCGTATATTAAAAAAAACACCATATTTATAGGCAAATATGACATAAATGAAATTATTTTCGAATCAGAACAGACGTAAGTCATAATATCGTCATTATATTTATGCTCGGTAGCAAGCTTTTCTCGTCTAAATTGAGTATTCCCTTGTGGTTTATACTCAGTACGATTAAACTTAATCGATTTTCTATTATTTTATTCCACTGATATATTATTCAAGTCAATGTATTTTATGTCCATACCAACCCCTGGGGAAGTAGCTTATGTGTCATAACTTGGAAGCGGATGAGCTCCCCACCCTATAACAGATAAACACTTATTGTACATGAACAGATGGATACAACCATCCACCCATCACGGAACGGTGTCCATACCAACGCCTGGGGAAGTAGCTCATGTGTCATAACTTGGAAACGGATGAGCTCCCCACCCTATAGCATATAAACACTTACTGTACATAAACAGATGGATACAACCATCCACCCAGCACCGGCACGGTGTCTATCCCCACCCCTGGGGACATAATACATGGGCCATAAATTGGAATATTTTGAGATCCCCAACCTATAACCATATGTACTCTTACTGGGCAAGAATAGACGGATACACATATACACACATCATTGGGCCCGTGATCCATTTCCTTTCCTGGGGACATAGCTCCTGTGTCATAACTTGGAAACGGATGAGATCCCCACCATATAACAGATAAACACTAACTGTACATGAACAGACGGATACAACCATCCACCCAGCATCGGCACGGTGTCTATCCCCACCCCTGGGGACATACTACATGGGCCATAAATTGAAATATTTTGAGATCCCCAACCTATAACCATATGTACTCTTAATGGGCACGAACAGACGGATACTAATATTCACACACCATTGGGCCCGTGATCCATTTCCTTCCCTGGGGACATAGCTCCTGTGTCATAACTTAGAAACGGATGAGCTCCCCACCCTATAACAGATAAACACTTACTGTACATGAACAGACGGATACAACCATCCACCCAGCATCGGCACGGTGTCTATCCCCACCCCTGGGGACATAATACATGGGCCATAAATTGGAACATTTTGAGATCCCCAACCTATAACCATATGTACTCTTACTGGGCACGAACAGACGGATACACATATACACACACCATTGGGCCTGTGATCCATTTCCTTCCCTGGGGACATAGCTCCTATGTCATAACTTCGAAACTGTTGACATCGCCATCTCACCGGTTGAGATAACCGTTGAGATAACCATACTTACACTTACTGAGCTAGAACACTTTAAGGCAGGCGCGGGAATTTGCGATATGAAATTATAAGATTATTTGAATTTTTTTCCATCTTTGCGAAGATCAATAACTAAAAAAATGTATTAATATTGTATTTTCACAAAACCGCGAACAGCTTTAATAGTTCAAAGAATGTATTACATGTACTAAGGACCTGTATATAGTAAAGGAAATATAATTGTAATTAGGCAAGGAAGCAGAAATAAACATTCTTTATACTTCTACATCTTCTTGTAAGCATCGGGTCTAGTTTAATATTCTTCAATTCTTCACCATGGCGGAACTTATGAAGCAGTAACGGCGCACAACAATACCTGGGCAACATACCTGGGCAACAGGTATGCAACTTTAATAGTTCTCATTAGAAACACAAAACGTAATTAGGCGCTAGACATTTTTACAAACATATCTTGACTTATTTCGAATTGTTTCATGTCCACAAAATTAAATATATTGCTAAACAATACAGAATGGCGATGTAGTTTATTTCGTACAATTTGTAAGTAATTTAACAAAGCTGCCTTACATAATTATATTGAAATAAAAGCATATGCATTTAATTTAAATAATATTTAATTATTGTTTTAATCAATATCACTCTATAGATTTTATTAAGAGGCATATACAAGGTAAAACAATGCAAAACCGGTTAGAAGATCGATACTTTTTCTAGGGGATTTATAAAATCCCCTTAACGGTATCAACTTTTGTCCATATACTATGCGCAAATTGTCTTCGGGCCTCCTTGGCGATGTCCCTTGTCCGCTGCCATTCGCAGCATCTCGCTATCACCGAATAATAACGGAATTGGCCGGCTACGTAAGATCAAAGACGTCGGAACTATTCGTTAATTTCCGCAATAGAAGAGGATGAATCAATACCAATAATCGATAAATACGACTAAACAGAACAATTTTAATAGGTTTTAAAAACCTTCTATTTACTCTACTACTCAGGTCTTGCGTAAATATCAAGATTAGTAGAAACAGATTAACGCATTAAATTCTGTATTAGCTAATGAGGAAGCCAGCTAATTGTGACTGTGGCGTAGTGGTAAGCACGCTCGCCTGTAACGCAGGATATCCGAGATCGAATCTCCAAATATTATTTTGTAACTGTAATCATAATTAATTAAAAAAAAAATTTAAGGAATAAAAAAAAAAAATAAAAAAAAATTGACGGAATCTTCTAAAATGAATCTTTTTCTTTGATTTATATTAGTCATGATAAACCGAGAACAAACAACCCTAACGGCTCCAGTTTCCAGCATTTCCATGAATACTTTTGAAAATACATGTACATTATATTATTATTTATTTATTTTAACTAAATAAGAATTTAAAACGCATACAAAATAGTTGAGAAATACATATTTTACAACCGAAACACTTTTATGATAAAGCTTTTCACATGCAAACCTGGAAAACAAATTTATTAATATATTATTATTTGTTTCAGTTAAAAGTAACATTTTGTAATGAAAACAAACGCAGAGTGTTTTAATAAATTACAACCATATTTTTTTATGTCACATTATAATTTTGTACTTTGGACCACGGGTTCTAAATGTGTGCTTATGTGTTAAGATGCAGAATTATGCTTTTAATATATGTTTGCATGAAATGAAATATGGATCTTTTAAATTACCTCGATAATACTTACCCGTATACGAAGTATAGCATGTGTATGTTAATCTGAGTTTTGATACCATGAACGTCTGTATTCGTTTCTGCAAACTTATTCTAACAGATATAAATGTGGTTATTTGTGTATCATACTCAGAAGAGTTGTCTCCTGGATAATCATGTAAATTTCTATTTTGAATGTTAATTAAAGTGGACGTTTACATTGAACCGTTGATCGATTATAGGCTTTCATAATCGATCATCATAACCGGATGCCTAACAAACAGATCAGTGATGGGTTCAAAACAATCGATTAATCGTTACATCACTAGCGTTAACATTAAATATTTCAAAAACGTCTTTTTTCAAAAGCATTTGCAGTGATATTTGTCATGTTTGTGGTGCTGGTAAAATATGATGCCGTAATAATTTTAGTTGGCATATTTTAGAATTAAGAACATCGACAGCTGCATGTAAAGTACTTCACAAAATCCGAGCGTGTTCTTAGAAATTTTATCTAATGCATTATTGTACGACGTCAACCAATCTTTCCCAGATCATGCGCATTTACTTATTGGAGATAATTACAAAACTAGACGTTGGTATGGTTGTATTAGAATTGTTGTTTCGTGCACAATAAAGTTTAAAAAAACAAAACCATAAAACCTTGGGCTTTTCCTTTTGTCTGTTATCAATGTTAACACTGTTAATAGGCATTACTTAGTTCACTATGTATGTTGCGACATGGTTAATAATCTGGCAATTGCATCCGATTATCTACGGTCATGCACCTTCGCAACATCTCGACTGATTCCGAACTTATCTGAAATCAGGAACTTTTATTTAAATTTTCATCCCAGAACACGTGCATGTGCATCTCTGTCCATTTTTTACGTAAAAACGAAGATGAGTGCAAAATCCTTAATCTTATTTTTAAATCAAAAGGATACATTCTACTCAGAGCTACACATATATATTTTGTTGACAACACAAATGATCACAAATGACGCAAAAAATATGAAGGAAAAACATGCTTAAAATGTGATATGTTACCGTCTTAAATCCTACATTATATCCATGTATATTAGAAAGTAAAACATGAAACAATTCTGTTGATTTGAAAAATCAAATTTTTAAACTTGAAAATGTCAAAACTTGCCAAGCCAAATCCTTAAGTTTATTACTGAAGCTGGATAAATCCCCGTTTGTGCTGTGCCTTTTTCATATTATTCAAGTTATCTAACATAAAACAGAAACAGAAACTGGTTGAATATTTCCTATGTCTAAGTAACTAACATATTTAAAAAGAAGACGTCAAATAAGTACCAAATCATTTCAAATTAATATAAATTGTTCATACCTGTGCCTTAGTAAGACCGCAAGTGACAGTTTCTTCTTTCCGAACAAATGTACATGATGTATGGTAATTGATTTTGCGATTCATTAATTAAAACCAGGATGATAAGTCATTACATAAAATATTAACTAGTACATTGACGTTTAAATGAAGTATATTCACATAGGAATTAAACCTTCACAGAAACATTTAATTAAGGATAAATTTCTAATTAAAGTATCGTTTCTATCATTACTTGCCGTTAATGTATACGGCGTATTTCATGATGCTTGTCTAATTACTTAACATTGATTTTCATATTGAATATCAGCTTTACTGAAGTTGTTGAGGCATTGCAAGAGACACACAAGGGCATTGAAAATACTCTATAACTGAAGTGTTGATTATTTTAGTGCATATATTTCGGCTGATGATTTGCAATGATCATGATGTCGCTTCTCTCGATCATCAAAGTGTTAATATTAATAATAACTATCTTCAAGAGAAATTATGCCGACCAATATAAATATTGATGAATATTTATTTATAATTTTGCTAAAATGTGCACGATTGGAAGACCAGCATGATTGTTAACGGAAAAGGTGCATTCACTACATGCGCATTATCATAAATATACAAATACAGAAAAATAAAAGTGGTAAAACATGCATTGAATCTTATGTTTCGAATAATTTCCCCGTGATATTTTGAAAGAAAGACAATTTAACTTGTGTTCGTAGCTTTGTAGCTATAGTTTTAATACACCCTTTTTCGATTTTTATTTGGAAGTTTGGTTTCAGTAAGATCTCGGACAAGTTCTACAATGAGCAAACGGATGCGAGCAAACAGATACATGTGTAATGGAGTTACTGGCCTTGATTAGTGAAATGTTAGTTAACCATTACCGTTTTTGAAAGTTCGATGTTTGAATAATAGTTATATTTAATGCATTTTAGAGAAAACATATTACAGTTTTTTATTCTAAAATAAGTTCACATCATTAAATTATGCTTCAGTATATGGAATGTAGTCCAACTGAGCAACGAATCGTCGCTTTTACTTTAAATGATTTACAATTGCCTTCATTTGTTACAATTTCTTCATTTCTTACGCTTTTCTCAAGTTATTTATATGTAGATATGCTGAAAATTGTTACTCGCTATATCACCTTGGCGGCAGTTGTTTGCCTTAGTGGAATCGGTTGTCGATTTATATGTTACACTTCGGTTGGTCAGTGCACTATATCACATATTAACGTTCGGCAGTTTCTAAACACTTAGTTTAAACAACAATGCTTAGGCTCTGTTTAATTATTTGTGACGGAAAGAGGAACAAAAGAACAAAATAATAATGAAGGTGCTAGATCGTTAATATTGCATTTTTTGAAAATTCAAGGGCCATAACTCTGCTGTTTCTTGTAATATATTTTTCGTTTTATAACTTGTTGGAGCTGTTGATGACATAAACATCCTGCTAAGGATTGTTTAAGATCAGGTTAAAAATACATTAGCAGGGGTGTAAACGAAGCAAAATATACTTCTTTTTACAATAAATCAAATGCCATAACTGTATGTTATATATTTATCCGATCTCGGTGGTTTCCAATTATCCGAGATTTCAATAATTTATAGACTCTGACATAGTTGGGTAAATATCACATTAAAATGAAGTCCATATCGTGTTAACAAATCGCCATTTCTTCGACCAGTACAGCTACACAAAGACGTTGTGGTCAAACATTTGTGATTTTAGATCAGGCCACTCGATCCAAACAGATTTGATACTGTTAATAGATAAATGGTTGAAAGCAATAAATAAAGGAAAACATGTAGTATGTGTTATGGTAGAATTTCGGAAAGCGTTCGAATTGGTGATATATTGCTTAAAAAACTGAAGCTTTACAAATGCATCAATCAAATAATATCAAGGTTTCAGCCATACCTTACGAACCGCACTGGTACTATATCAGACCATAAACACATATTTGCAAAATATATTCATACTCATTTTACTGCTTACATAATGGCTGGGCGTATGACTTCAACTTCGACCTCAACGTCTCTAATTGAATGATTTGTTTATTCTTGTTTGTAATTTATAAAACGGCTGCTAATTTTAAATGCATGGCTTTGGACACACTACATGTAACATGTCAACATCATAAACACTCATAGGTAACGAAAGCATCCTTAATATATTAAGATACGCCACCGTCATCTACAAGTTCCTCCATTGGAATATTACTTTACTTAATTTTACTTACATCTATCATTCCTATCGTTTTACAAACATTAGCTTGATATTGACTTCATTTAGTATGTACCATTATAGACGCTTACACATCAACATGCATGAGTGGTGATGCATTTCTCTAGAGCGCCGTGCCGGTGAATAATTAAATACTAGTGATAGATGAAAACATTGTAAAAACAATAAAAAAACACGAGCGTAACTTCCTTGCATGTCTCATAGAGAATACTGAGTCCGATTAACCTACAGAGTTATGTTCCATTCAAAATTGAAAGTGGAATAAAATGTCAAAAACTGCAACTGTCGTATCGTTATTAAATGACAGTAATCTATCTTCTCATATGTGTAGTTCATGTCAAACTCTACAGTGCAATATTGCAGAGTTTTCTCAAACAAAATCGGCTTATTCTTGTTGTTAAATATATATCACCTAACGCAAGGTAAGAGCTAATATATTATAGATGGCTCAACTTCGGTTAATTCAGGAAAATTTTAAAATTACGAAGTCAATTACTAGTAAATTATAAATGCATATATAAAAAAACGGAGACCTACGTCTTGAGATGTACAGATACCTGAGTGATAGTTTGAAAAGTATTACAAACTCCTTTAAGGATACAAGATGTTCAGGTATTAGAACCATATTGTCAGGTTCAAGCTAACTGGCACACACTTTTACGAGTAGCTAGAAGTCGAACTAAGCTGGTTTTGCACAAAACAATTGTTGTAACGGCAGACGAAGACATTCACGTTTCTATTGAGAAAGTTGAACGTGCGCCTTCTAACCATGAACAGGCCGACATAAATGCAACAACGGATGTCGAACACGTATAACACTGACACAGACAGACGCGGTGCAACTACAGTGTTCTCGTTTTTTGAATCTTGACGTTATATCAATTTTTGATCGACTATGATATGGGGAAGGATTTTAAAGGACTATCAGTGGATGTCATAGTGCTATGGTTATGTGCAAAAGCCGTAACACTTCCTTTATTTCATACTTTACAGGTTGCGACACCGCGTCAACCTTCCACGGGAAAGGGAAAGTCTGAATTGCACTATTGGAACATACAATCCACAACACAGGTTGCGACACCGCGTCAACCTTCTAAGGGAAAGGGAAAGTCTGAATTGCACTATTGGAACATACAATCCACAACAACAGAAAACGTTTGAAACATTAACATCATGCCTAACAATATTGATGGTCATGAATCAGACTATGATTCTTTGGAATAATTTACAGTTGATTTGTATGATAAATCAAGCCGTACGCGGAGGTTAAATGAAGCCATCTCTTGTATTACTATCGACACGGCTATCAAAGAAGGTGCGCATGGTCTCAGTCACGTATGCACCTATCAATGTTTTCCCCATCGCGGGGAAGGGGCGTTGGGCATATCCAGGTTTATTAGACAAATATAAACATTTATTGTCTAATTCCATTATTTTTAGCTTTACTAATATTTTAGTCCGAATAGCTGGCAGCTGTCAAGGAGAATGTTCAAAGACAATATATAGACAAACTCTTTAAAGTGCGTGTTAATTCAATTTTATCTTCTAAGCAGGGTTGAGGACTTTACCATGTTTACTATTCAAAAGCTTTGTATAACTAAATATCTACTCCATCTTGGCTACCGTTTCCATACACATAAATACAAATATGAAATGAAAACGATCCATTAAAAATATTTGGTTGTTTTAGCTGGGTTGTTGACTAAGACCATATTCCCTTACGGAAGACCCCTATATTTTAATTTAATAACCAACAGTGGCCTAATTTGCGCCAAAACATAAGGAACACTTAGTGTACTAGCAAACACTGGAATTGATAAATAATTTGGATATGGAGTGATAACAACGCCAAGTGATAAAAAAAATAATGCCGCTCGCTCCAAATGCAGTAACACCATCACACAGAATATAAAGAATGTCAAATGTGTTGTCCTATAAACTAAGCAACGACAATAAAACGGAGAATTTCTTAGACTACTTACATCGATATGATTTCTGTTAATTAGATCTCTTATATGTTGGTTTACAGTAAAAAAAAACTTCTATAAAAAAGATTAAAAGTTGACTCTGGAAGTGATATGCAAACAGATAAATACAATACACAATATACAAGTATAAGAAATATCCAGTTTATTTTTTTTTTCCTTTTAAAAATATGCCTATCTCTAACCTAGACACGTGTATAATACATGGGTTAAAGCAGTTAGGTATACACAATGTCATTACACGATTATCAACAAAACAAGATAGACGAGAGCGTGGTATTATAAATCTTCTTCCTTTTACAGGGTCTGGTACACTCAACATTTTACTATGATACGTATTAGTTTGATCGATTTGGTTTACTTTACACCAACAAGAAGCTTTAATATTCACACTATCGTTTGTTTAGTGCTGTGTAAAAAAAGTCGCCCCGACTACATATTAGGGTCAAACCCTGTATGACCGAACAGCCAGGTACGATCGGACTCTTGATTACACTTACAACACTGTTTGAGAGTACTGCCCGGTATAATCACGTATGATGTCATAATCTTATCCATTAAAAATCGTTGTTATTAGCTCTGAATTTGTTATTATTTTGCAGAGTGTAACACAATTTTTGATTTGTCAAATAATGCATACGTCATCAAAAACTGTTTTGGGGCCATTGGCAAATATTTCATATAGGAGCATCCTGTTAACCGCACCAGCAAATCCGCGATATTACTCGATCCACAATCATGGACCCTAATAGTGTTATTACTTACCTGTCCTTTGGGATCATTAATCCCAATATGTGTGGCTTTAAAGCAGCATATAGATTAAGCCGATTCTAGGGGACCGAGTCTGCTACTTTTGTCTCTTGTTTGTGTGTGTTTCTTCCAAAGGATCCCATTTTCAGTATTTATTTACATACACCTAGCGTTTGTTAAGTGCTTGTGGCGGCTGTAAAACGTCGCCGCGATTACCGGTCAGTAGTGATATTACTGGTTCTTTATCGCACATGAACAGACTCAATAATATCGAGTCTGCTACTTTTGTTTCTTGTTTGTGCTTGCTGGCGTCAAGGTATCCCTTTCTCAGTATTTACTTAACTTACCGAAAATGAAGTAAAACTCTATTTCTTATCAATATAAGAACACATTTAATGTGTGGATATATGTTTTATGTTTTAATACGTCACCAGTTGGAAATAATAATATGCTTGATAAAACACTAAAATCTTAAATAACAATGGAGAATAAACATGATGAAAGCATAATAAAATCAGAGTTTAACAATTATTCAATTTTATCTAAATATATGTTTATATGAGTCACTGTGTTAATTAGAAAAAAAATATCAATCCTGAGTATATGTTAGCAAAAAATAATAAATTAATATTAAATCAACATGGGCATCATCCGACTAAACGTGCACACTGTGCTAACATTGATATTCATAAAGCTTTACTCCCTATTAACAACAAAGAGATGCTACTTCCCGGTTATAAATATTGCGGTCCGTGTAATCCGCTAAACAACAGAGAACCATGACATGAAATAAACGATATTTGTAAAGATCATTCTTATTGTTAGGATGGAAATACTGGTAACAAATCAATGTGTGATAAAACATGCTGACTGCATTGAAAACTTTGCTAATAACTTGATTGTTAGACATATTATTTGTTCAAAACATAAACTTGGAGCATCACCATCAAAATAATGCATTGAGATGGACTGACAACTTAGCTGATGAGCTACATAAATCTAAAAATAGAAATTAGAATAACCACACACAACAGTTTAACAAATTCATATAAATAAACATCGATAAATTATTAATGACATTTATTTGACGAAGTATATTGGAGTATTCACAATATTGATTATTCCTTACATGTCGAACCGTAGGATCCAGTCAGACTGCAGATTGTAACAATTGTTATACATAATTGCATACGAATTTCATACGAATTTTAGATGCAACTACCCAGTTGCGCCTCTTGGTGAGTTGTCTACTGACCTGAAAATTCAGGGTTGTAGCCCATGTAGATAATGTTTAAAGCCCTATATGTTAAATATTTCAAAAATGTTATAAGGATTAAATCTGATTGATTTCAATGAGTTTGCATGTGAGTACTCTGTAAATCATTAAACATGCATGGAATATTGCAACAGAAAATTGTGTTCTGTCAATTTGAAAACATCCTTATAACAAAAGCTGATTATTTCTTCTCTTGACAATCTCAAAGGTTTATCACATATCTAGAGTAGTAGGATTGTAATGTAATAAAGTCATGGCATGAATATTATAATAGACTAGTCTAATACATATGCAAATAAGGCGTCGTTCGATTTTTCCATTCAGTTAAAAAACATACTGAAGAAACATGTATAAACGACTCGTATGCCCGATATGTTTTTATATCAATGTATGATTTTCTCTACTATCTAGTGTACTATATATATATATATATATTCACAATATAGAGTGTCTATGCAAAGTAAACAGTTTCTGCAACACTGCCAAACGATAAGTTGTTTTTAAAAGAGTTTTATTTAAACTGCCGTGTATTTCAGTGTTTTTTGTTTCGTATTTGTTATTTTCGTGTTTGTGTACTCCTGATGAAGGCGTTAGCCGAAAGCGATTGAGTTTTTATAAACTGTAGCACTGTATTTTTTTTTCCCCCATCTATTAATTTATTCCAACATTTTCGTATCCCCTCGGGGATCCAGTGCATTTTGAAAGGTATTTTGTAGATGTATGTATTTTCTCACCCTTATATATATTATATGCAGCTACCGTAATAAATATACGTACGTTACGTGCCATTAATTTATGAATTTATGTAATAAAAAACTCGTACATACACTTAATATGACACACGGCAAAGCTCGGTATTTTCCGTTCAGCTCGTTGCGCAACGCAAATGCCTCATTAATTGTATAAACCGTTATAAACAGCGGGTTATCGAAATCGGCTTCGTTGTTCCGATTGCTCGGTGTTGTATGGAAAATACCGAAGGAACATATCTCTCTCTCTCTCGGCAGATACAATAACATATGTTTACGTTATATGACATTTATGAAGTATTGTGATACTTATGCTCTATGATTCGTGCCAGGTCGCGTTCGGAAAGACAAATACCTTTCAAGATATTTAAATATTTTCAACATATAATTACTTCTTCATTATCTCGTATTAATTAAAATCAAAAAGACCGATTAATTGAAAGAACAATTTATTAATGATACATTTAGTCATCTCAATACCGTTCCATAGCGAAGATGTATTACTTTTCAGCTTTATTAAACATTTACTATATCCATTACCGCCGATATTGAAATGATTTCATAATAAATTTAGCTATCACCAGACATGAATAAAACATTGGATAGCGACCATATTTGTTTGAAAAAGAACAACAACAACACACACACACACACACACACACACACACACACACACACACACACACATACTGGTTTTACCTATCAAGTGAGGACTCTGATTCCTCACCTTCTTCCGAGGACTCGGCTTTCCTATTGACGTACGAAACTGATGTTTTGAAGTACTAATCTATGAAGTATGCTTTTTTCGAATGTGAACTTACTTTCTACGATTTTTGATTTTTTAATTTGACTCAATTTATTATACATGCGAGGACTAAAGTGTTTACCGTCAGAGGACATGTGTTAACAAACGAGGACTTAAGAGTGTTTACCTTCAGAGGACTAATTTGACTAACTTTACTATACATGCGAGGGCTAAAGTGTTTACCGTCAGAGGACCATTTGTTAACAAACGAGGACTTAAGAGTGTTTGCCGTCAGAGGACCATGTGTTAACAACCGAGGATTAAAGTGTTTACCGTCAGAGGACCATGTGTTTACAAACAAGGACTAAAGAGTTAAACGTCAGAGGACCATGGGTTAACAAACAGGGACTCTGTGTTAACATTCTGAAGACCATGTGTTTTAAACATATTTATATTACATCGATTGCGAAACAAGTTCTTGCAACTTAGATTAATCACTCTCGATGGCTTCCTGGGTAGAACCAGTACTAAGCAATGTGGATTAATTATCTTGCTCAAGGATAAATAACGTGGCCGCGACGGAGGATCGAACCCACGACCTCTCGATCAGGAGTTCGGCGCTCAACCACTGGAACACGCAATCCACTAAATGTGTTAATAGGTAGACTCAGGGTCGTCGGAAATAGGAACAGGGAATGTCACTGTAAAACCTTTACTTGTTTGACTTGACTGGTGTTCCATTTAGGCACTTGTGGGTCATAACTTTCAAGAAGTTGGAGTTTGGTATGATGGTCCAATTGTCTTGCAACTATATGGTGGCTAATTTCTGCCAGTGTATTTTTGCCCGCCAAAAAAACAACATTTGGTACACTTAATTGTTGTTATTTCGAGTGGCGCCTTTTCGCGGACGAAAACACTAAAGCGCGCCAGAACGAAACTGCGCGGCACGAAAAGACGAGCCTCGGAACGCGATTAAAACGGCGCGGTCAACATATGTCGTCTTTTGGTTCTGAATCGAAAACCAAACCATGAAACTTTAAAAAAGACGACAGAATAAAAAGACGACACTGTAGCATTTGTCGTTGTTTCGCCTTTTCCTCTTCCGGTCCGCATGCGCAGACACAATGAAAATACTTATTATTGTTGACACCAGTTATGGCTCATAACGAGCCGCCTCACTAGGATTTCCAATATTTTCTAATCTGATGGTGGAATTTGCTTGAATATCCATAAAGAAGATTTTCCATCATCGGTTGATTCGGACTCATAGGTTTCTAAAGAGTCCAAGTCAGCTGACCATAGAAAAATCTTGTTTCATATGTATGTATTATCAACTATCAGATTGGAAAACTTTGCAAAACCTGGTAAGTCGTCTCATCTGCATTTACGCCGTTTTCAAAAGCGGCATTTACATGTATGTGGATTTCGGACATAAAGACTTAACACATTTACTCCTTAAACCTTTCTAGTGGACACATTCAAAATAAAAGCATAAATTCATTGTGTATCATTTGTACAGGTAGGTGAATCCCGTGACTTATACTAACCACACTTGGCGTCCTGGGGGAGAACTAGCACTAAGCATCGTGGGTAAAGTGTCTTGCTCAAGGACACAATGAACATGGTACGGTCGAGGATCGAACCAGGGAACCTTCGATATCGAAGTCCGACGCTCTACCACTAGACCATGCACACCTACCATTTACATTGTTCGCGAAGGAGATAAGGCTAGGACAAATCTAATAAAGTCTGATTCGTTTTGGGTCAATGGTTTCAGAGAAAACGTGTTTTTTTGCAAAATCCAAATACCCTCTGCGATGCCCCTTTTTATAACAAAAAGTTGTATAGCGAATATCACCTAATTATGTTTCTGTAGAAATTTGGTTGTCTAATCTGGATTTGCGTTGTTTTCAAAAGCCGCGTAAATGCGTCACTTGGGGATAATGTCACACAAAGGAAAGACCGAAAGTGACCACTTAAGGCAGGTAAATGCTTAATAAAAGTGGATTTCCACTGACATTGTATAAACGGGATATAGAACAAGTGGCTGTTTATATAGCTATATGTCTAAGAATATGGCTGTTTAGTGGGGATGCTTTGTAGAAGTGACCGCTAACACAGATTTATTCGATCCACAGTCAGAAGGTTTGTGTGTATGTGGTTTAACTTCGAATTTTCTTTTGTGGCGGAGTCAGATCTCCCACCTTTTAATGGGTAAACCAGTAATATACACCTTCCGCCATCCGTAAGAATAGATACTTCATTACATATGAGAGTCGCTTCCAGTGGGATTCAAACCCGCGCGGTCTGTACCATCTCGGCGATTG
This sequence comes from Cyrtodaria siliqua, assembly GCA_037043455.1. Classification (NCBI taxonomy): domain Eukaryota; kingdom Metazoa; phylum Mollusca; class Bivalvia; order Adapedonta; family Hiatellidae; genus Cyrtodaria; species Cyrtodaria siliqua. Next base: position 110,504 of record JAWPHD010005007.1, read on the forward strand.
CAAAACAAACAGTGCAAACCAGATACAGATGAAGTGATGAGTGGGCTCATCACGAACTGAAATAGCCGAATCATCTGAATATACTGATACTTGAACCATAGTTCATCTTTGAATATTAACCCTTAAACCACTGCATTTTCAAAGTGGATTGTTCCATTATTTATTTTTGTAAAGTTCCAAATAATGTTGCTCGTTTTATTCTGTTCATCATAACGGAAACGCATTTTTCACACATAAATAGTTTTTGCCAAAATGGGAATATAAGACTCTTTCATCGGTATCCGGTGAAGATAGGGAATTCCAACCCGAGGTATACGTGTTTTTATCTGCCGAGGTTCCGATTAAAACACTTATACCGAGGGTTGGAATTCCCTATCTGAACCGAATACCCATGATATATTCTTTTTCTTGCATATCAGAGAAAAGTTATGCGTTGATGCCGCCAGGTATTAACGTTTTGCATGTTTTCCTGCATACCGGATGATGGCGCGCGTGAATTTTATCTCGACCCTAGGGTGAGATGGAAATATCTAGCTCCGGTAAAATGACGGATATCCTTGTCCAAGAACATGTCATCTTACACCATGGAAAGCAGCAATCGCCCGTGAATAATGAACTCAAAGGCAAGGTAGTGGAAATGGAAAATATACCAAACACCTATTTTAATATGCAGACTCGGGTGGACAATACCATTAACCGCGGCGGTGTCTTAATGATAGAGCGTCGTGGGTTCGATAACCGGTCGGATCTTTAAAATGGTACTAGTGGCTCCTTCACTAAGCGCTCGGTCCATACAAGGACTGACTGTCTCGGTGTCAGGATAATGAGCCGTGTTGAGTACTTGTAAGTCACACAGGAAACCGGCTCGATATGACTATAACTGTTAAAAGAGCCGTAAAACCATATACAAACAAGCAAACAATAAAATTAATGTAGCCTTTTGGAGACAACATCAATGGATGGAGGACTTCAAGTCAGTAGACTTCTCTTAGTTAGAATCGTCGACACAGTAACCTCGTCGGCTAAGCGCAATAATATATTTTCTCAATCCATGTTTTGAAGGCATTTCGGACCATTTTGCAAACAATGAAAATGTTCCTTACGACTGTTATAAATATTTCTTCGGGATGTCATTAACATAGGAAACATATCCTTTTTTGAGTTACAATAGTCTTGTACTAAACTATCGATCTATGCATCACCCACTCATTCACAATACGGATTCAAACACCAATGTTTCTTTTTAAGGTTATTACAAATTGCGTCACTCTGACATGTTCAGTCGACGCAGTCTGTGATAAAACACTTCCGACGAATTTTACATTAGAGAAGTATATATATGGTTATGTATAGATATATTTCGAGTCAACTTTCGGAATCGAATTGAACTGCATATTGTTTAACGGCTCATCAACACAGTAAAGGTTATTTAGAGCCGCCCCAGAGAGAGGAGAAGGATACATAGGAATCCGGAAACCGTGCCCTACTCTTATTATCGAATAGATTCCTATGGTTTTTTAACGTGCTCGGAGGATAGACCGATACACGGGACCGCCCGGTTTACGTCCCCATCCGACGGACGAGGCTAAGGGAAAGTGTTATGCCCAAGAACACACCGACGAAACTCAGTGGCACCACGGAGGATTGAACCCGGGCCTCCGGTTACAAATCCACTGCACTACCGACTGCGCCACGCGATGATAATATAAAACATTACGTATTATATACGAACATCAGAAAACAGTTAATCAAAAACGATCAATCATCAAACCAATTTAGTTAGAGGTATCTTTCATTGGCACAAGCTCTATAGCATTGATACCAGCTCTTGTTCATTGTGCCACGCCCTTTCCAAAATTCGTGCCTCAGTACTAGATATTTTGTATAACATATTGTATGTACGAAACGTCATACGAGTTCAAAAAACGTTTTGATTTATTTTGAATTAATTCGCCAAAACTCGGCAGATTTTGACCATGTCTGATTGATTTTTTTATTCCACATGAGAAAATGTCCTGCTTCAAAAACATAGCTGGAGTAACTCCGGATCGTGAGGAAAATATTAACATAATTACGTGTATTGCCGCTGCCTTATTTTATTGAATATACTATTTTTTTGTGATATTTTGTTAATGCTGTTTACTTAAAATACAATTATATATGTTAGCCGGGTATCTTAAATGCGAGATAAATGCATTAAATTATTAGAATTGAGATAATTTTCTTTCTTTCTTTTACAGAAACATGGTCTAGATCAAAGTGTATCATACATTTCATCTACGTTTCATCTTCGTATAATGGCTTGCAAATGAGAGAACACTAAAAGATGAAGTATATCCGGTTTGATCTATAGATATAAACACCATCTTATCATTCCGTTGGCATTTGTATTATCAATGGTACTGTCTTTGAACACATTCTAATTATGTTAGATTACACCCGACATTTCGACGGGCAATAATTGAATCTTTTGAGAGGTACATTACGATAAATACACGAACCAAAGTAGGTATTATCTAGAAAAAGGCCTATTATCGGTGCCTGTCTTAGGGATATTGCAATCATGGTATTTCCTATGATCTTAGAGATTCGCAAAGGTATAACATTTCTTTTTGAAAATACAAAACTAAACCTTGCAAACATATTATTATGTTTGGTCAAGCCTTCTTATTAAATCAATGTGTATTGCTAATGGGGTAATATATATAGAACTCAGATTAAAGACATTTTCTATAGTTTTTTACTACATAACAGATTTTCTTTAAACTTTTTGTACAGTAAGTCTGTTATATATATAGACAGAAAAGGCAAAAATAATAGTAGGTCACCATGCTTGTTAAAATTTTAAAAAATAATTTGTAATGCCACCGTCATGTCAATCTGTCCAAAAAGTTGAACAAGTCCATGAAATAGCTAAATAAGATATTTTTGAAGTCTAATCATTTATTCATTGGTCACACTTCTGCTAAAATTGAATTAAAGTAAAGAACATTTAATTACAATAACATTTAAAGCTCATCTTTATGTAAAACCTATATTTTTTTACAAAATCTGTTGAGACCATTACCAGAATTTATGCACAAGTTAGCCCATAATGATAAAATTTCCATTTTTTTTGTATGTTCCCAATAACAGATTTTTTTTAATCTTTCTGAGCACATAGTTTAACATATATAAAAACAAAATGTGCAATAAAAATGATAGGTCCCCATGCTTGTTTAGAAAAATAATTTGAAACCCTACCCCTATGCTAAAAGGCCAAGTTTTGTATAAAATTATATAGAAATGGTATAATATTATTTTCCTTTTTTGTTATGTTCCTAATAACAGAATCTGTTCAAACTTCCTAGGCACTTATTTGAACATATATTTAGACAATATAATCAATTAAATGTATAGGTCACCATGCATACTGAGATTTAATATTGGTTTTTGGAACCGTACCATTATGCTTAATTTTTTTAATTTTGTTGGAATTTTTTCAAAATGCTATATTTTTCCTATTTTATGTATCTAATAATAGGCCTTTAGTTAATTAACAGCCATTAGCATATGACAAATTCAACGTTTTAACAAGGTTTAAAGGATGTTGGCAGATGTTTCAATAAGATCAAAGACAAATGTAATTATTGTTGTTTGAGAGAAGCGAATTAGACGATAATTAATTTCTCTTGATGTGAGCGTTTCTCACAGGGGGCGCAGGCGTGTAGAACGTTAGTTTTTTGCCATTCAGCGTTGGATGACTGACCAGTTAATACGTTCAAATTAAGATTTCTTAGTAAATCTTGTTGCAGTAACTTATATATTATGGATTTGAAGACATTTCAGGATATTGATATTGTCCGGGTTGAATTGGTTCCATTGATTATTGAAACGTTATGTTTAATTTACACCATTTAAAGTTGTTTAAGGTTCCTCTAAACTGCCCAAAATGTAAAAAAAATAGTAAATTTAGTTTTTATATGTGTTTTTGTTGGAGTTTGTACATGTTTTGCATATCATCTTAAGCGGCGTCTTCGAACCAAGATTTTGATAATAATAATGTTTTTGCACAATTTTTTTATTATTATTAATATTTTGTGAAAATGTAACCGTAATTTGGGCATCATACGACGGAATCTCAAGTTACTTCAAAATGAGAAATAAAAGAAAATTCATAATGAAAATAATTCTGTTTTGATATTCTGAAGGCTGTGCCAAGCCGAAAATTCCATGCCAGCTAATATAACGTTACGTATTTTGACCTCGAAAGTGATCTCCTGTTGAACTGCATGTCGCCATTTTTTGCCCTAGACAGTGGAGATGCATATTAACCAAATACACGCGTTTAAGTGAAGTTTCTAGTAAAAGATAAGATGAACATGCAATATATCATCCTTGTTATATTTAACCTTACCGTCAATACTGTTCTTTGATCGGACATAAGATGTCGCGTTATTTATGGGTTCGCCGACTTTCGTTTATAATAATTTTCTGGCTTCACTCTGTTTTGGCGAAATGGTATTCTTACGCCAGAAATAGTCTTCTCAAACTCATCGAGTAAGATGGGGAGGTTTTTTTCAAATTTAATAAAGTTTTCTATTTCGTGTTTATTTTAGATCATACGCATCCTAATTTTGTATAAATATTACATAGTTACTACATCCTTTAATATTCTCACATTTGCAACGTGGGACCTACTTTTTCGGTTATAATTTCCGGTGTATGTTATTTGGCACTTCCGAAATCGCGAAAAAGATGATAATATTGCAATTTTCTTCTGGATATGGACGATTTTTATACAGCATTTGACAAAAGGTAGCTATATGATTGTTTCACCTAGCTAAAGTTGGTTGCTTATGCGATCGCCTCCCGATCAGCATGAAACATTCATAAAACCGTACTCATATCCAGCTGTCAAACCTCCATAATATCCCGTGCAAGCATGCACGTGAAGATATAAATGACAATGGTAAAAATAGGCCCAAATTGTAAATATATTTGAAAATATAGGTGTTTTATTTTTTTTAATAAATTATGGGTATTGTGACATTAAATTTTGACAAAATTCAAAAGGCACTGCCTGAGGTAGACATTGAAGTTGACTTCTTCTTAATTATTTTTTCCAAAGCCGTAAAATAAAAAGAACTTGAGATTCCGTCGTATGATGCCCAAATTACGGTTCCATTTTTACAAAATATTAATAATAATAAATTTGTTTTTGCAAAAACATTATTATTTTCAAAATCTTGGTTCGAAGACGCTTAAAATGATATGAAAAACATGCACAAATTCCAACAAAATCACATATACAACTAAATTTACTTTTTTTTCATTTTGGGCAGTTGTGAGGAACCTTAAGACATATTTCCCATCGCTACTTAGTCATTGAAAAAGCATGGGAATCTTGTGTATTTACTGACTGCATGCTCCATGACCGATCAACTCAGGTATATAAATTGAGGTACGCTTTTAGTTTTTTCTTTGTGTTACATTGCTATATTAGATATTGTCTTGGGTAAGAAAAGCTAAAATGATAGCAAAGCATTAAATGAACAACTTTCTGTTGTGTGTTTATATTTGACTGCACACAAAAAGGCTTTATTGGGTGGGCCTCATAATCTGAATCAAAATTGAATATCACAATGTTCCCATCCCACCACCCAGCCCCATAATACAATAGGCTCGAAATCCTAAGCAAAAACTGTATTGGTTGTATGATATAAAGTAGGCATTAAATAGTATCTCCCTTGTTTATTCAGTGGTGGGGAAGAATTGCGTTTGATTTTGATTTATATTGTACTGAATAGCTCGCTTAATTAAATCTGGGTTCAGTTTGGCAAATACTAGTCCGTCGCAAGTCTGTGGTGAGAGATTGATATAGTTTATCAGTCCTTCGGATGGGACTTTAAACCGAGGTCTGCTCGCTAAAATGCTTAGTGCAATATAGCGAGGATAAATAAACGCTTATAGTTGTAGTTATACATAGGTGTAGTTTATTATGTATCGTATTATAATTTAAAGGTGAAGTGTTTCCCATTAATTAATGGTAATAATGTCAGTTAGTCGGTCGTCCAATGGCTTATACCATAAAAATAATAAATATACATTTATTACTTAAGTGTTGTTGTCGTGTTACTCCTGTGATAAGGGTGAGTGTTAAGATAATGAAATTATTCTCGTATCGGAACAGCATGTAAGTAATGATATCGTCATTCTATTTGAGCTCGGTTACAAGGTTTGAGTATTTTCTTTTGGCGCGTTTCGTGGGTTTATATACTGGTGCGGGCTATTGTTCTGATCACTTACACACGAAATTAGGTTGAATTAACCGCTGATGTTGACACCGTTTTTGGCACATATTCAGACATTAAACAGACCTGTTGGCAAGGTCTATGTAAACATCAAAATTCAAAATTACATCTTTAAAAGTCCAGACTCTATTGTGCCCATCGCGTCAGGTTTACCTCGACGTGTTCGTTGGCGGACGGACTTTAAACCTTAGAACCACACACACACACACACACACACACACACACACTGTTCTGATCACTTGAGGATTTGCATTTAGGCAAAAACTATAGTTTGTTCTCTCCCATCCGCCCTTCTGTATGATGTAAAATCTTTTATCACATAACATGTAGTGTGAGAGTGTAATAACACAATTGAATATTAATGTTATTGTAGTTTAAAGACATATGTGAGTGTTTTAGTATTACGCACTTCTGAGGTGTTGTAGTCAATAGGACTTTTTTCAGTGTTTAATACCATGCCGTTTTCTAAGCACCAGTTTTGCAATATATGCAGTGCAGCCCGCAGGTTATATTCAGTTGTAATTAACGAATCAGTAATATCATATAAGAGGCGCCAGAATAAAAAGGGATTTGCCAATAAAATCCCTTTTTCACTATATAAATGAGCATTTTATATAGGGTAAAAATGCAAATAAACACCGCCCAATTTTCACCTTGCAAAAAAACGTGCTATCCAAGAGCTAAAATGTGCTCCATGCAGAGGCCACATTGATACGAGCGTGGAAATTTCATGGCATAAAAACGAGGAAATTTCCTCGTTTTGCAGCAGTAGTGCCAAGTTACAACAAACAGTGTTTTGAGTCATGTGGAAATCCTATCCATGCAAAAACGAGGAAATTTCCTCGTTTTGCAGCAGTCGTGCCCAGTAACAACAACGTAAAACAATATATAGTATCAATCTTTAATATTAAAAGGTATGTAAAATGAACAAACACAATCAAATTAAAGTACATGTACAAAAGGCGGGGAAATTTCCTCGTTTTGCCACAGTTACGCCGATCCATGTAAAAACGAGGAAATTTCCTCGTTTTGCCTCAGTAGTGCCCAGTAAAAGTGATAAAAACTGTGTTTTGAGTCATGTGTAAATCCTATCCATGGAAGAACGAGGAAATTTCCTCGTTTTACAGCAGTAGTGCCCAGTAACAACAAGCTGTGTTTTGAGTCTTTTGTAGATATCCATGTAAAAAACGAGGAAATTTCCTCGTTTTTTGCCGCAGTAGAACCAAGTAACAACAAACTGTATTTTGAGTCATGTGTATAAAAACGAGGAAATTTCCTCGTTTTGCAGGAGTAGTGCCAAGTAACAACAAACAGTGTTTTGAGTCATGTGTAAGTCCTATCCATGCAAAAGCGAGGAAATTTCCCCGTTTTGCAGCAGTAGTGCCCAGTAACAACAAACTGCGTTTTGAAACTTTTGTAGCCATCCCTGTAAAAACGAGGAAATTTCCTCGTTTTTTGCCGCAGTAGAACCAAGTAACAACACACTGTGTTTTGAGTCATGTGTAAATCCTATCCATGTAAAAACTAGGAAATTTTCTCGTTTTGCAGAAGTAGTGCCCAGTAACAACAAACTGAGTTTTGAAACTTTTGTAGATCCCATCCCTGTAAAAACGAGGAAATTTCCTCGTTTTTTGCCGCAGTAGAACCAAGTAACAACAAACTGTGTTTTGAGTCCTGTGTAAATCCTATCCATGTAAAAACGAGGAAATTTCCTCGTTTTGCCGCAGTAGTGCCAAGTAACAACAAACTGTGTTTTGAGTCATGTGTAAATCCTATCCATGCAAAAATGAAGAAATTTCCACGTTTTGCAGCAGTAGTGCCCAGTAACAACAAACTGCGTTTTGAAACTTTTGTAGATCCCATCCCTGTAAAAACGAGGAAATTTCCTCGTTTTTTGCCGCAGTAGAACCAAGTAACAAGAAACTGTATTTTGAGTCATGTGTAAATCCTATCCATCTAAAAACGAGGAAATTTCCTCGTTTTGCAGCAGTAGTGCCCAGTAACAGCAAACTGCCTTTTGAGCCTTTTGTAGATCCATGTAACAAACGTGAAACTGTGTTTTGAGTCTTTTGTAGATCCTATCCAATGCCGCAGTAGTGCCAAGTAACAACAAACTGTGTTTTGAGTCATGTATAAATCCTATTCATGTAATAACGAGGTAATTTCCTCGTTTTGTCACAATAAGAAGAAAATACCATGAATATGTAGTTTTTGTGATTTACACAATCAACTGACGAGACACTTTTTAAACAAATAAATACATAATTTAAATAACAATTTATAGAGGATATTTGTTGGTTTGTCGTGAATATAGGATTTATTTTCATCTCGAAGTGAGAAAACATATTGTATCGTGCTTTAGCATGGTAACCTTTTTCTTGTAACAGGCATGGGTCTACACTAAAAACAACGCATATTACATCTAGACGGTGAAAAATGATTTTTTTCAATCACAAGTATCCTGAATAATATAGCTTCCCTGGTGACACATGTGCTTAACCTACAATATGTGGGATAGTATTCGCCAATTTGTTACCAATACAGTGGTGAATGAGCTTCCGTATCGACACGAATAGACAAAAGTCAATAGAGCGAGAGATATCTCTTAAAAACAGATATCTCTCAAAGAACAGAGATATCTCGTTAAAAAGAGATACATCCTGAAGTTAAAGAGACATCTCTCTAACTTAAAAGTGATATATTTTTTTGAATAATTATAGGTTATTAGATATGTATGGGGATATATGCATGAGTTCTTCAGCGTAACAATATTGCGAGACTTTAGGAGCGTAATACGATAAAGAACGAGTGCATATAAATACCAAAACAATTACTACTACTACTACGGCTTACGTTGATGCTAATACTATACTTTAAACAACTGCTCCTGCTACTACACTACTACTGCTACTACTACTACTTTTAGAACTGCTACTACTACTGCTACTAATACCATTACTACTACTAATAATAATATTTGTAGTAGTAGAAATAGTAGCAGTAGTAGACTGGTAGTAGCAACAGCAGTAGTAGTAGTAGTATTAGTAGCAGCAGCAGCAGTAGTAGAAGCTGCAGCAGCAGCAGCAGTAGTAATAGTAGTAGCTGCAACAGCAGAACAGCAGCATTAGCAGTAGAAGTAGCAGCAGAGCAACATCAGTAGTAGTAGTAGTAGTAGTAGTAGTAGTAGTAGTAGTAGTAGCAGCAGTAGTTGCATTAGCAGAAGTAACAGTCTTAGCAGCAGTAGTAGTAGCAGCAACAATGTGAACATCAATCAAGTCGAAATATCAAATTTAACATAATGCAATACATAATGAAAAAAACATGTGCGCTCTGTTTCATCAGTGGTATGCTTAGAAGAATCGTTATGTGATCCACCTTTCTCTTCTTCCTTAAGTTTCTGGTTTCTGAAAAAGACTAGAAGCAAATTCTTGTAAATACACGTGCAAACTATGTCAACATTTTAAGTTGATCTAAGTCGTTAAGAAGCGTACTTGTTTATGTTAACATACTTGTTTATGTTAAACACACACTCCTGAAAATATGTTTAATGGATATGAACTATTTCATATTAAAATATGAAATATGATTTATATGAAATATAAATTAAAACAAATATCAAGATTATATGATTATGATGCTCACATGTCCGTCCGAAAGTGACAGCTAACGCGAACATTAGTAATACTGACACGTGTCGATGTGACTGTGACAGCCGTACGCTATGCTACCAGAAACATACGTATCAGGTACATACGGGTTAGAATCACGTCGGAACATGTTAGTTTCAAACTTACTTTCATATACTTTCGAGTTATCCATCACATACGTACATGTTAGTATATCGTACGCACTAGCGGATCCAGTGGGGAGCGCACCCGGCGCCCCACTCCCACCCCCCCCCCCCACCCCTAAAGTTTCCGGAGCATACATGTATGTCCATGTTACTGTAGATAAAATATCAAACAATTTCGATGCACGCTCTCAGTATATATTTTCTTCTCTTTCGCTTCGCTCGCTGGAACCATAATGGCTAATGAGTGGTTTAATTAACATATTGTTAAATCCTTTTTGTGTTAAACAATTTCGATGCACCTCTGTATAAAAAAAATTCTCGCTCGTTTCGGTCGCTCGACGTATAATGGATAATGACTGGTTTAATTAACACATTGTTAAATCCATTATGTGTTAAACAATTTCGAAGCACACCCTCAGTTTAAAAACAATTCTCGCTTCGCTCGTTCGACGCTTAATGGCTAATGAGTGGTTTAATTAACACATTGTTAAAGGGATTGTAGCGACACAGCCAAACAAGCTCTATTATTTAGAGTTCTGAAAAACTTGGAAAAAGGTGAAAGAATTATCAAAATCGGATGATAAACAAAAAAGATATAACCATTTAAAGGTTGTTTTAAAAAGGATATGGGAGCCGCCATTTTAGAACTATGACATCATAGTTTCATATTACCATATATGGAATATTGATAAATATCTTTTAAAACGAAGAAAATCATTGCAAACGAATGCAAAAATGTTTACTGGTCATATAAAGCATTATTGCCATTAATTATTACATATTTTTCATACAATTGCTGTCGTTTTTCCCTATAAATGTGTAAATTTTCATATTTAAAACTATTGCATATATGGTAATTTAGAACCGTGATGTCAAAGCTTTCAGAATGGCCGCTTCCATATCTGTTTCAACAGAAACTTCAAATGATCGATATATTCTTCTTTGTTTATCATCCGATTTTGATAATTCTTTCACCCTTATTCAAGTTTTTCAGAACTCTTAATATTAAAGATGGTTTGGCTGTGTCGCTACATTCCCTTTAAATCCTTTTTGTGTTAAAAAATTTCGATGCACGCCCTCAGTATAATTTTTTTCTCGCTCGCTTCGCTAGTTCGACGCATAATGGCTAATGACTGGTTTCATTAACACATTGTTTAATCCTTTTAGTTGAAAACGGACTTTTTTACCCTATCAACTACCGCAACCGTTGTATGAGGCTAGATACGGACCGACCATAAAATTTACCAAAATCTTACGCCTCAACTAAGCTGAAATCCTGGATCCGCCCCTGGTACGTGCATGTGAACTATTCAAGATTGTTCGTTTAAGTATCGCGGATGTTCGTGTAATTGTCACATGCCCGTGCTTGAAGAACTTGAATGCGTACAGCTAAGAATCATGTATGCAGTGTTTCTGTCATGTACACGTTTTAATATTTACGTCAGCCTGTAGGGTACCCTGTCGTGTTAGCTTGCGCCTGCGTACGTGTTGATATAGTGTACGATGTACGTACGCAATGTATTATATAAATATAATATATTATTTTTATTACAGTGTTTAATTTTAACAGTTAATTACGTTCCAAAACTATTTGTTATATACTAATATTATAATTAATATTAATGACTGAACAAATACAAGTTAATCTATATTTAGAAAAACTAATGGGAGAGAAACAGAATATTGTTTTCCCCAATTATCACTGCACGATAGCTTGCTAATTTATTGACGATTACGTGATCTTGATGTTACAAAAGTGGATTAACTTATGTTTACTTCGTTCAGATTATCATGATTATATGAAGAAAAAACAAAACAACTATAAACTATGTTTAAGAACTTACAAACAATTCATTTCTGTTGTTGTTGTTGTTTTATCAGAAATTCGCAGTTACTGTTACTGTAACGTACCATTTACAATACAGCACAATACACAGCGAACTTAAACTAGTATGTTGCCACGCTTCCTCGGTACGATCCAACAGATATACCTGGACATTAACAGAATTTGTTGATATGGATGTGTAGGCTGCATTAAATTAAACTTCAATTGGCAATTTAGATTTTGGTTGACCTTCTTGAAAGAACCTTCAACCGCCTTACGGTTTGTGGCAACTTGAATATCAGATTGAAATGTAAGGAACCGTGCCACGTTTTATGTACGTTACGTATTATCTGCATAATATTGATAATGTCTTTGTTTTGTTTGTATGGTGTTTTACGTCATTTCTAATACATGCAAGGTTATATATGACGGTCGATTGTTCATATTAACTATAACGAATGTACGTGTAGGTTTTAAGTATTTCATTTTGTATCACATACTTACATGTAAGGTAAAATATGTGTATGCGTTAGTCTTATATACACGCGTGGTAGCTATAACGTGCGTTCTTATTAATACCGTGTCGTATGAACAATAAGACGTTTCATAAGTCTTATTTCGTGGACCAGATATAGTGCTCGTGTTTTTTTGATCCAAATTTCTTTAAAGGGACACACTTTAAATGTTTATCAAGCATTGAAATCAGCGTCTCGATTTATTTATCCAGTAGCATTTTGACTATAAACCTGCTTGCATACAATTTAATTACATTCTGAGATTAATTTGTTTCGTCTTAGTCTATCATAAGTTTATGTATTTAGACAGCAATCTAATTGCGTAATAAAACAAAATATATTCGGTGTAACGATGCAATTTTAACACTATTAACTTTAGATTACTTTGGAGAAACCATTCAAATGTGACCAGTCTATGGATTGGCTTATCGTTTGGTCAGTCCACATGGTCAATGATCATTTATCATAAATATATACTGAAACGAAAAAGAAACGCAACCCGGGAATTTCCGCTATATATTGTATGTACTGCAGTTAATCGTAAGAAATTTCCGTTCGGAAAAACGGCAACTAGTATTCCTTCAAAGTTGCATTATTGGCCGAGTACGTGTTTGGCTCTGGCATGTGAGCAAACTTAGGATGCACATTTTTGCAAACTCTTCATTAAATACATTACTTAAATGGCTCAATTTTTCAAAGAGAAACTTCAACATTTATGAATTTACAAAGTGTACTGCGATAAAACTTCTACAACATCACAGTTGTATCCTTTCTTTAACTAACTGCAACTTTTTGTTTACACAACATCTTTGAATTTCTTTGGAATAGTATGTCAATTAAGTGTGCAGTATATACAATATATATAGTGGAAATTCCCGAGTCTGATTACGTGTTTAACTAACCAATGCTAAAACAAAACACCACAAATGGAATATACTGTTTTATATTCATGTATTTCTACAACATTTTTTAGTTTCAGTTTTAAAACAGATGATGGCATTTTTAATGCATTGACTTAAAAATCATTTGAACATAAAGTAATTGTTTTAAAAAAAAAAGGATAATGTAATATCAATTGAAAGGAGTACATTTTTTTTTTTTCAGAATTGTTCAAATACATTATTGTTGCATTAACTTGATAAAAACAATTAAACGAACCATAAACCACGAAAAGAAGTTATTTCCTGCAAAGTCCATACAAAGTAACAGTTACGGACACATTCGAGTAACCAATAAAAAGATTATTATTTTTTCGCAAACTTTCATTGTAAACGATAATTATTGTTGATTGTTGATCTATTGTGAATTATCAACTGAGATCATAAGGGTTATGGTCATGGTTCAGCGATCATTATACGAGTTCGAACCCTGCCATGGTCCAAAACTTCTTTTACAGAGTATATATATAGGTAAATAATACATTTCATAATTAATCGTTTTAGTTTGAAACAGGGAAGCAAATTCAAAACCGGAAGTAACCTAATTTATAATCTGCAACATCAAGATTCTTATAATTTTATGTGGTTATCGAATAATTTGTGAGATTATTTTCTCATCATTATCTATTTAAAATCGCTATAAAATGGATGGAGGAACGTTAATTCAACGCTACAATAAAATATAACATATATAATATAATTGTTTATTGTTAAGCCAAATATGGCCCATGAACATGTTAACATAAGTAAATTGTTTTTCACATTTGATGACGTAATAAGTTTACAGATCATGTACGCATGGTTGAATTCTTGAATTAGATCCTTATCGCGGAGGTAATTAACACCTCTGCCTGCCCCTCTAATCCCTATGAAAACACTCCAATTAGTGGCTAAGGACGTATGCTTGTCAGGAGTTTATGCCTCAAGGCGTTATTTGGTCAGATAATTATGTCATTAATTAACACTGGGAAATGAATGTTTTGACCCACTTTAAAGGGATCGCAGCACGGTTTTAAAGGGTCGCGGTCAGATTAAGGATCGCGGCATGTCTGTTTCAAAAGTAAGGGATCGCGGCGCCGATACGCCATAAATGGCTGGGGAAGACCCTGGTCTAGGATTCTTAAATACATTGTAATTGAATATTCATAATCATAGATACATACGACACGATAATTAAAACTAGCTAGTTTACAGAACACACAAAGAATGATGTTTTATTTATAGAATAAAGGTATCAACAAGTTATCATGCTGACATTTTAACTGCAATTAAAAAAAAATCCATATATTTTGTTCACAATGCAAAGAGAATAATAAATGGGTATTTTCATGACACCCTATATCAGGCCTGAGACGCCATATCAGCCCTCGAGCTGAGAGCTTTAGCTCGAGGGCTGATATGGGTCGAGGGCCTGATGTAGGGTGTGATATGAAAATACACATTTTTATTCTGTTTATCATATACTTCAGCAATGACTTTGTTGAACTGCCAAATTCAACTAATTTACTGCGCTTTTTTTCCAGGGAGAATTAATAAATGTAATCACATTTGTATGTTTTCATTCACGTCTGTCGCGTAACATTTCTTTCCGAAATTTGATTTAAAATGAATGTCATTGACTTTGAAATTGTCTAATTCAGAAAGTGAATGGTCACAAGTGGTTATTTTATCCACGGATGGTTCTATATAATTGAGTTTATTACAAAGTTGTTAAACTATCTTTGTGGTCCGTGTATTATGCCTTATTTATTTATTTATTTATTTGACTTTTATCTATCTATCATCCATTTTATTTCATCCTCATTACTAGTCAAGTCATTTCCGTAGAGTTATGGTCAAAGATGACAGCTCAACGTACACATGTTGATGTATCGCCAATAATCTGGCGCGAAAGCAGGATGACAAACAGACGACATACGATACGAGTGACACATCGTATACAATCGTAACTAATCGGTAATTTCCGTATCACTCCGCTGAAAGAATCATAAAGAATATTCGGTTATTTCCGTGATATGACATTTTTAACCGTGTGATGAAGCTTTATTGCCCGGCAACTACATCCTGATTGATATGACTGCCTAAGTCTATATCGTAGCAACGTATCTATATGGAAGTTTGTGATAAAATCTCATACTCAACGAGTACTAAGATAACTGAATACAATTATTGAAGCAAATTGTTCTGCATATTACCTAATTTTGATTATATCGCACCAATACTACATTTTAAACCTAAAAATATATGCAGGGAAATGCGATTGTAGAGATAAGAGAATCAGGCACTTCTGAAAACACCATGAGAGAAGTGAAAATCAAATAGAGTATATTAATACCTATATATACGCATATAAACATGTCAATATTCCCGATCACCCGTGAAATTCTCTTAAACATACGCTTGAGCAGTGAAATACAATACAAATCTCTTATTACTCTGTTTTAAAACACACTTTTAGATATGTGTATTTCTCCCTCATAACATTAGGTATAATAACCATGATAACATACACTGTTCTTAGATAAAATATTTAGTAATAAAACTAACATAAATAAACATGTACACTGTAGAACTTAAATAAAAAGAAACAAAAAAATAATATAAAAATGCTTACCTGTGAAATGTAAGTCGTTTCATCTCTTTTAAATCCATCTTCTATATACTGACTGTATCAATATGTTTTTCAAAGTGTCAAAAACGCCCACTAATACACTAAACCACCAGATGCTAAACCAGATGCACCAGCTGTTATTTAGACAACGGGTGGACGAGTCTATTTTGCCAGTAAGGGGTGATAAGTTATCTGTTGCTATGAAGAGTTGGTTTAATTGAATCAGTATTTTAATTACAAGAATTCCAGTATGTGAATTACAAGAAATCAATATTGTACATTTAATAAACAAATGACTTTGTTGGAAATTATTGTCACAATGACAAAAGGGTAATATAGAAAAATTAAAAAAAAATCCTAAATACCTATAGCGAAAATGGTATCTTCCAGAAATTATAATTTGGATTTAGTTGAATTTTAGCTGTGTTTCGAGCCTTATGGAAGAAATATATTATTTGCGATGTATTATTTCCACGGATTTAAAGAAATTGATGGTAAGAATGAATATTTATTATTTTTTAACATAATACAGCAGGTGCTTGATTTATACTAATAAACCACCGATTTATCGTGTCGTTATGTTTTATAGAGTATACATTTGCATAATATAGCAGTGGCATTTCAGTTGTATATATATATATATATATAAATATATATATATATAAATGTTATTTCGGATTAAAAGTTTCTTTAATATAATACTGCATACATGTCCGTCCCTCTCTCTCTCTCTCTCTCTCTCTCTCTCTCTCTCTCTCTCTCTCTCTGTCTCTCTCTCTCTCTATCATGGGATAATGTAGGGTCCTTATATATAAGGACTCTGGATAATATGAACTATCGAGTTTTATTTTTCACTGCCAGTTGTTGCAACTTTATTTTGAGGGAAAAAAACTGTTAATTTTAAAAATTTAACTTTAACTTGGAAATGTCCTAAGAAATTGAGTGGTAGTTTTTGAAAATCGGTCAAGTGCATTGTAGTATTATTAAGATATATATAGTATTATTAAGATATATATCGTTGTTTTGACATACACAGACATACGGATAAGGGATGCACGGGCGGATTCATTCGTATGCGAATTAAAATATCAAGTACTACATATAACGCGTAGCTAGAATTTGACAAATTGAAGTAAACCGTACATTAATTTATATATATAGCCACATAGGACATCATTCTAAAAACAAAATTACAAATAAATGAAAGTTTAAAACCAGACAATATTATTAAATTTCAGATCTTGTTTAGTCATGGCGTGTACTACTTGTAATGCGTGTAATGCACTTGAAGAGTAAAGAAAGTCATCAATGGGGTTACATGTTTACGTGCTGTTCGATGTAAAATTACTTTGAATAAACGCAGACTTACTGTTATCTTTAACAGTTTGCATTATACACTATTATAGATAAACATCACGCAAATAAACGCAAGGTAGTAATTCCGGATTTGTATTTTTTTAGAATTGTTCAGCTACATTATTTCTTTATTAACTTGATACAATTAAACTAAATACGCCATAGATCACTTAAAGAATTTACACTGAACATTTAAAATAAAAGACCCGAGAAGGTATATCTATCCCAACTATGGTTACGCGCTAGAGATAGCAATTTTAAACTTGGCGGTAAAAAAAATCGTAATAGAATGCGTTCTAACAAGCCTAGTCTTCCGTGTATTCCAGTCGTAATTGTGGAATTGTTCAAATACATTATTGTTGCATTAACTTGATAAAATAAATTAAATTTTAGGTCTCCCTAAAATACATCCTCGATAACATCAGTAGGGATGTTTTCTACCAACCATATTATGTTCACGACATAAGACTTCGCTCCGCTTCATAATGCTATGCATCAATGCATTTTGAGCACACATGTGTAACACTGACTGTGTGCGATTGCATTACAAAAGTGAGAATTTCAAAGTAACTATTCACTGCCAC
This sequence comes from Cyrtodaria siliqua, assembly GCA_037043455.1. Taxonomy (NCBI): domain Eukaryota; kingdom Metazoa; phylum Mollusca; class Bivalvia; order Adapedonta; family Hiatellidae; genus Cyrtodaria; species Cyrtodaria siliqua. Next base: position 128,419 of record JAWPHD010005007.1, read on the forward strand.
CTGACAGTTATCCATATCGTACAAACTCGATAACTTCCGTAGACTATCGGAACTTGAGGCTGTTCCGAATCATATAATTGCGGTGTTAGGTATAGTTGCATGTGAAATGGATACTTTCTGCATGAAAACAAAATAGAATCTAAAAACACGTCTGCATTTTAGAGTGCGTCCATAGTAATTTCAATAAAGTAACATGGTTATTCAGCGGTTTATATGTGGGAAAGGGTTGAACACGTGACGAAATCAGCTTAATCTCCCTGGTGGCTGGTCCGAAAATATGTAAATAAGTTTGAGCAGACCAGTAGGTCATATACCACTATTGCATTTCCCATAGGCCTCCATTATAGCCATTTGGCCTACAACCCCTATTCCTATATCCGAACTGATGATAAAACCTAAATGTTTATAAAGAACTATCTTAGAGACATTCAAAAATGACCAGCAAATTGGGACTATTGTATTGCGTTCAGCCTCTAATATTGCACTGAAGGTGGGCACCCCCAGAATGGCAGTAAAGAAATTTTACTTTTTGCAAATATACTCTCAGTACAATTGTACCCATAAAAATGCAAATTTCAGTCAACATATCCTAACTGAACATGTTTTATGTTGGAAATATATTTTTTTGATGTTTTATGGGGATTTGTTATGATTTGGATAATTTTATCAGAATCTACCTTACAATCTGACTATATGCCCTAATAGACCTATACTTTTTTCAACCAATCAGAAGCCCCAAATCAATAGTGGTATGGGTGCCAGTAAGCGAGTTGTCTACTATACTGTCTCTGTTTAAAGGGGCTGATGCACTATTTCCAAACACAGTTTATTTTAATGGGCTCTGAAAAACTTGAAAAAAGCTGAAAGAATTATCAAAATGCCATGAAAAATAAAGGAGATATGACCTATTGAACATTTGTAAAGAACATAAATGGAGGGCCATCTTTGAACGATGACGTCATCGCGCCGTTTTACCATATATGGCATATTGACAAAATGTATTTTAAAGCAAAGAAACCCACTGCAAATTGATTAAAAATAAATATAAAGATGTAAAATGTATACATTTTAGTATTATTTTTCATTTGCTGTGATTTTCTTTAAAAGACATTTTATCAATATGCCACATATGGTAAAACGGCGCGATGACGTCATCGTTCAAAGATGGCCGCCTCCATTTATGTTCTTTGCAGTTTTTCAATAGGTCATATCTCCTTTATTTTTCATGGCATTTTGATAAATCTTTCAGTTTTTTTCAAGTTTTTCAGAGCCCTTTAAGATAAACTGTGTTTGAAAATAGTGCATCAACCCCTTTAAAAGAAACTAACCCGCCAAATAACTGCACAATTTCACTACAAAACCGATTATTAAAACACAATCCAGATGTTCGGGTCCGTATCTAGCCCCATACAACGGTTGCGGTAGTGCATTGATAGGGTAAAATAGTCAGTTTTCAACTAAAAGGATTAAACAATGTGTTAATGAAACCAGTCATTAACCATTATGCGTCGAGCTAGCGAAGCGAGCGAGAATTTTTTTTATACTGAGGGCGTGCATCGAAATTGTTTAACACAAAAAGGATTTAACAATATGTTAATTAAACCACTCATTAACCATTATGCTTCCAGCGAGCGAAGCGAAAAGAAAAAAATTATACTGAGAGCGTGCATCGAAATTGTTTGATATTTTATCTACAGTAACATGGACATACATGCATGATCCGGAAACTTTATGGGGGTGGGGGGGGGGGGGGGGGGGGTGCGCCGGGTGCGCTAGGGCGTACGATATACTAAAATGTACGTATGTGGTAGATAACTCGAAAGTATATGAAAGTAAGTATGAAACTAACATGTTCCGACGCGATTCTAACTCGTATGTACCTGATACGTATGTTACTGGGCTTATATTACGGTATCATAGCGTACGGCTGTCACAGTCACATCGACACGTGTCAGTATTACTAACGTTCGCGTTAGCTGTCTCGTTCGACGTATATGTGAGCATCATCATCATATAATCTTGATATTTGTTTTAATTCATATTTCATATAAAATCATATTTCATATTTTAATATGAAATAGTTCATATCCATTAAACATATTTTTCAGGAGTGTGTGGCTAACATAAATACGTATGTTAACATAAACAAGTACGCTACTTAACGACTTAACAGATCAACTTAAATTGTTGACATAGTTTGCACGTGTATTTACAAGAATTTGCTTATAGTCTTTTTCAGAAACCAGAAACTTAAGGAAGAAGAGACAGGTGGATCACATAACGATTCTCCTAAGCATATACCACTTATGAAACAGAGCGAACATGTTTTTTTCATTATGTATTGCATTATGTTAAATTTGATATTTCGACTTGATTGATGTTCAGATTGGTGCTGCTACTACTACTGCTGCTACGACTGTTACTGCTGCTAATGCAACTACTGCTGCTTCTGCTGCTACTACTACTACTACTACTACTACTACTACTGATGTTGCTCTGCTGCTACCTTACACTGCTAATGCTGCTGTTCTGCTGTAGCTACTACTATTTATACTGCTGCTGCTGCAGCTTCTACTACTGCTGCTGCTGCTACTAATAGTACTACTACTACTGCTGTTGCTACTACTAGTCTACTACTGATACTATTTCTACTACTACAAATATTATTATTAGTAGTAGTAATGGTATTAGTAGCAGTAGTAGTAGCAGTTCTAAAAGTAGTAGTAGTAGTAGTAGCAGTAGTAGTGTAGTAGCAGGAGCAGTTGTTTAAGGTATAGTATTATCATCAATGAAAGCCGTAGTAGTAGTAGTAATTGTTTTGGTATTTATATGCACTCGTTCTTCATCGTATTACGCTCCTAAAGTCTCGCAATATTGTTACGCTGAAGAACTCATGCATATATCCCCATACATATCTAATAACCTATAATTATTCCAAAAAATATACCACTTTTAAGTTAGAGAGATTTCTCTTTAACTTCAGGATGTATATCTTTTTAACGAGATATCTCTGTTCTTTGAGAGATATCTGTTTTTAAGAGATATCTCTCGCTCTGATGACTTTTGTGTATTCGTGTCGATACGAAAGCTCATTCGCCACTGTATTGGTAACAAATTGGCGAATACTATCCCACATATTGTAGGTTAAGCACATATGTCACCAGGGAAGCTATATTATTCAGGATACTTGTGATTGAAAAAATTCATTTTTCACCGTCTAGATGTAATATGCGTTGTTTTTAGTGTAGACCCATGCCTGTTACAAGAAAAAGGTTACCATGCTAAAGCACGATTAAATATAAGTTTTATCACTTCGAGATGAAAATAAATCCTATATTCAGGACAAACCAACAAATATCCTCTATAATTTTATTTAAATTATGTACTTATTCGTTTAAAAAGTGTCTCGTCAGTTGATTGTGTAAATCACAAAATCTACATATTCATGGTCTTTTCTTCTAATTGTGACAAAATGAAGAAATTACCTCGTTTTACACATGATTCAAAACACAGTTTGTTGTTACTTGGCACTACTGCGGCATTGGATAGGATCTACAGAAGACTCAAAACACAGTTTGTTGTTTCGTGGATCTACAAAAGGCTCATAAAGCAGTTTGTTGTTACTGGGCACTACTGCTGCAAAACGAGGAAATTTCCTCGTTTTTAGATGGATAGGATTTATACATGACTAAAAACACAGTTTGTTTTTAACTTGGCACTACTGCGGCAAAACGAGGAAATTTCCTCGTTTTTACAGGGATGGGATCTACAAAAGTTTCAAAACTCAGTTTGTTGTTACTGGGCACTACTTCTTCTAAACGAGGAAATTTCCTCGTTTTTACATGGATAGGATTTACACATGACTTAAAACACAGTTTGTTGTTACTTGGTTCTACTGCGGCAAAAAACGAGGAAATTTTCTCGTTTTTACAGGGATGGGATCTCCAAAAGTTTCAAAACGCAGTTTGTTGTTACTGGGCACTACTGCTGCAAAACGAGGAAATTTCCTCGTTTTTACATGGATAGGATTTACACATGACTCAAAACACAGTTTGTTGTTACTTGGTTCTACTGCGGCAAAAAACGAGGAAATTTCCTCGTTTTTACAGGGATGGGATCTACAAAAAGTTTCAAAACGCAGTTTGTTGTTACTGGGCACTACTGCTGCAAAACGAGGAAATTTCCTCGTTTTTGCATGGATAGGATTTACACATGACTCAAAACACTGTTTGTTGTTACTTGGCACTACTGCTGCAAAAACGAGGAAATTTCCTCGTTTTTACATGGATATCTACAAAAGACTTAAAACACAGCTTGTTGTTACTGGGCACTACTGCTGTAAAACGAGGAAATTTCCTCGTTCTTCCATGGATAGGATTTACACATGACTCAAAATACAGTTTGTTATCACTTTTACTGGGCACTACTGAGGCAAAACGAGGAAATTTCCTCGATTTTACATGGATCGGCATAACTGCGACAAAACGAGGAAATTTCCTCGCCTTTTGTACATGTACTTTAATTTGATTGTGTTTGTTCATTGTACATATCTTTTAATAATAAAGATTGATACTATATATTGTTTGACTGCTGCAAAACGAGGAAATTTCCTCGTTTTTGCATGGATAGGATTTCCACATAGCTCAAAACACTGTTTGTTGTTACTTGGCAGTACTGCTGCAAAACGAGGAAATTTCCTCGTTTTTATGCCATGAAAATGCGAGGAAATTTCCACGCTCGTATCAATGTGGCCTCTGCATGGAGCATATTTTAGCTCTTGGATAGCACGTTTTTTTGCAAAGTGAAAATTGGGCGGTGTTTATTTGCATTTTTACCCTATATAAAATGCTCATTTATATAGTGAAAAAGGGATTTTATTGGCAAATCCCTTTTTATTCTGGCGCCTCTTATATATTATATGGGGAAATAAACTTAGTGGTGTCAAAAAGTAGTTCTCACATCAATTATGAATTAGATTTTCGCAAAAAGGCATGTTAGTCTATTCGACCCGGCGTCAGTGTGTGTTGCTATTATCGTTATTTTTTTCGGCAAGCTCATACTTCAGAAACTGCTTGACATCAATTCACTATCTTTAGAGGAAGTACAAACAAGTGCCATAGCTCTGTTATACATTTTACAGAATTATACCCCTTTTTCATTTGCCCATTAAATAGATAAGGTCTTGAAAAGTCATCGGTAGAAAAGTAGGATAGTTAAACAAAATCAGAAATTGTTCGTAGTGATACAGGATCAATAGAAATGATTAACGTTTTTGTATTGTGAAGGTAATCCAATTACAATGTATTAATTAGTAATAGGTATATAATACAAATTAAATATGTGAAGGAAAGAATAGTATATTGCATACTATTTATTTTCTCCATTTCCGGTAAAAAAACAAACTCATCTTAACTATAATGTTGAAACATAACTTGGACAATTATGCTTATTTCTATGGTTAATAGTTTCACCATCTTGTATTGGTTATATTCATCACATAACCGTAGTTGTCACATTCAAAAACACCTCGATTGTCTTTCACAACATTTTGGAGAGAACAGTGCAGGTAATGCATGTTATGAAGAAATCAACATATTTTGATTATAGAGCTCTTTGGAGAGTTTTGACAATGAAATGCCAGGGCTCAGCGTAAAACTATTTTATTTATTTATAATTAAGTTATAATAGTTTCACAGTCACCACTGTCTTTTAAACTTGTACAAAAAAAATCCTGAGTAACTAGTCCAGCAACCCTCCTTCGATAATCGGTTTCCAATTTATTTTTCATGTCAACCTAATACCTTAATGCAGATAAGCCATGCATAAAAATCCAGGGAAAAACTACTCTTGTCTTGAAATGTCATTAATTTTAGGCACGTTTTGCACATAACTCTGAGTTAAAGACACTTTTGTCTCAAAAAATGTTTTATTGATTAATTTGCTGCTGTTATATGTTCTTAAAATGAAGAAGGCAAAAGAAAACAACACATTTTGCGGAAAATATGAGCTGAATTTTACACCTCAGTAGTGTTGCTAAGCACGTGACCATGACGGTGAAGGTGTAGAATAGAATAGAATAAATTTATTGCGCTATTTTATCTATTACAAGATTAAAGGCAAAACAAACAAAATAATATGTAAAGTGAAAAACAAATTTAAATAGTAAAATATCTAACCGTGAAATTAGTACAAAATGACTATGCAGGGACGTAGCCAGAGCCTCGAGTTGCGAACGTGTAGTTGGTGTGTTTGGGGAGTGAGGGTGGGGGTATTCGGCGTGGGGAGGGGGCAAGTATTCGGCGGTGGATACCATAACATGTTCAGACTGAAAAAAAATATGTAGATTGAATGCTGGATGATAAACGTCAATAGCGAAGTTCATATAAGGACAACCGCATGCTGGGGTGTTTGAATAGTTCCAGAATAGGACGCTAGTGCCATAGATTGTTAGTCTTCACTTTCAGGTGGAGAAGATACCCTCATTTTTTGTATATATATAGATATATATAAACAACGTTTTTAAGCCGCCCTATATATGGAGACATAATAGTTCGAATTCGGGAACCTACCCTGCACCAGAGACGTAATAAACCAACTTTGATTTCTGTCTAAACTTATTAAAGCTGGCTTCCTGTGGGTCTTTTTCGGAAAATAGACTCCCAATGCATGAGACATCCCGGTGTACGTCCCTGACCCAGAACGCACCGACGAATATGTGGCGCCGATGGGGCTTGAACATGGGTCCTTCGGGGTTTCACGTCTACTGGGTCACGCCGAGATAAATCGACTAATGGGATCGTAATTGACATATTGATGTCAAGATGTCCTATTACATGCTTATAATTAAGTTACTGATAAATTATCAATTTTAATAGCGCGAAAATAGTGTGGACGTTGACTTGTATGCTGGATTGTGAGTGTAATCATAGACATATGTACATGTCACAGGTGGTCAACTATTTAAAATAAGTATGTTTAGTGCATGTTTCCTTCGTGTGGTATCCGGAGTAGAATACAATCACTGCAATCTCACAAACACACTGTCACATGCAGGGGGTATGACACGCACCCGCCCCACCACCATTCATTTTCATTTTGTCATTTTGATCATGTTCATTCGTGGTCTTTATCATTCCACACCGCATGCAAACGTGGAACCGTGGCTCTATCGTAAATGGAGTATCTACAATAGAATTTGCAGCAACTCTACAGTTCTGCAGGTAAGACGGTACTATGTCCATTCTCTGTATTTTATCTTGATGTGAATGGAGTACGAGCCTGACATGTTCATTCCTGTTAGGCCCCATATAACCTTTTATATGTTGGTGCGCCTTAAAACCCAATTCAATTCATTCATAGCATTCTTACTACTTAGGGCAGATGCGGATTCAGGATTTGAGATGAGTTTTAATTTTCCAATATTTCAGAGAACTTCATGAACAATTACGTTGCCCTGTAACTACTTTTTTATGAACATAAATTGGTAAATGATATTAGTGTTGTGGCGCGTAGATGATGTTAAGATAATCAGTCACTTTAGGCACCGCTGTTATGACATGAGTTTTGGAACGTGAAGCAATGGCTCTGTCCTTAATTGGTGTGTTAACCGGTATAACTGCAACACTGCGCACCGGTAATTGTGTTTATTGTTAATATATGACCTTAGAATAGTAAGAAGTCCTCCGTTGGTGTGTTACAGTAAGTTGAAACTGCGTCTACGTTCAGAGGACCCAACAAGAAATATGTGTAACAGTGGGCGCACTGTCTTTATTGTTGTCGGAACACAAAGAAATTAGGTCCTTAACTGGTGTGTTATCATGAAGAAATTGTGGTTATTGTTAGTAGAGGACCTTAGAATAGTACCAGGACCTCAGTTGGTGTGTTACAGTGAAGTTGACACTGTGTTGACTGTGAAAGGACACAACAAGAAATATTTGTTACAGTGGGCGCATTGTGTTTATTGTTGTCTGAAAAGCAAGAGATTAGGTCCTTAATTGGTGCGTCACCATGAGGAAATTGTGTTTATTGTTAAAAAAGGATCTTAGAATAGTAACAGGTCCTCTGTTGGTGTGTTACAGTGAAGTTGACACTGTGTTTACTGTCAGAGGACCCGACAAGAAATAAGTATTGCAATGGGCGCTCAGTGTTTATTGTTGTCGGACCACCATGTGATAAGGTCCTTAATTGGTGTGTTACCATTAAGTAATTGTGTTTATTGTTAATAGAGGACATTAGAATAGTAAGAGGTCCTCGGTTGGTGTGTTACAGTGAAGTTTACACTGTCTTTACTGTCAGAGGACCCAAAAAGAAATATGTGTTACAATGGGGCTCGGCGAACTGTGTTTATTGTTGTCGGAACACCAAGAGATCAGGTCCTTAATTGGTGTGTTACCAAGAAGAAATTGTGTTTATAGTTAATAGAGGACATTAGAATAGTAAGGTCCTCGGTTGGTGTGTTACAGTGAAGTTGATCCTGTGTTTACTGTCAGAGGACCCAACAAGAAATATGTGTTACAGTGGGCGCACAGTGTTTGTTGCTGTCGGCACACCTAGAGATGACGTCCTTAATTGGTGTGTTACCATGAAGAAATTGTGGTTATTGTTAATAGAGGTCCTTAGAATAGTAAGAGGTCCTCGGTTGGTGTGTTTCAGTGAAGTTGACATTGTCTTTACTGTCAGAGGACCCAAGAAGAAAAATGTGTTACCATGGGCGCACAGTGTTTATTGTTGTCGGAACACCAAGATATTAGGTCCTTAACAGGTGTGTTACCAAAAAGAAATTGTGTTTATTGTTAATAAAGGACCTTAGAATAGTAAGAGGTCCTCGATTGGTATGTTACAGTGAAGATGAGACTGTGTTTACTGTCAGAGGACCCAAGAAGAAATATGTTTTAAAATGGGCGCACTGTGTTTATTCTTGTCGGAACACCAACAGAGTATGTCCTTAATTGATGGTTACCATGAATAAATTGTGTTTATTGTTAATAGATGACCTAAGAATAGTAAGGTCCTCGGTTGGTGTGTTACAGTGAAGTTGACAATGTGTTTAATGTCAGAGGACCCAAGAAGAAATATGTGTTACCATGGGCGCACAGTGTTTATTGTTGTCGGAACACCAAGAGATTAGGTCCTTAACAGGTGTGTAACCAAAAAGAAATTGTGTTTATTGTTAATAGAGGACCTTAGAATAGTAAGAGGACCTCGATTGGTATGTTACAGTGAAGATGAGACTGTGTTTACTGTCAGAGGACCCAAGAAGAAATATGTTTTAAAATGGGCGCACTGTGTTTATTCTTGTCGGAACACCAACAGATTATGTCCTTAATTGATGGTTACCATGAATAAATTGTGTTCATTGTTAATAGATGACCTAAGAATAGTAAGGTCCTCGGTTGGTGTGTAACAGTGAAGTTGACAATGTGTTTAATGTCAGAGGACCCAACAAGAAATATGTTACAGTGGGCGCACTGTCTTTATTGTTGTCGGAACACAAAGAGATTAGGTCCTTAATTGGTGTGTTACCATGAAGACATTGTGGTTATTGTTAGAAGAGGACCTTAGAATAGTACTATGTCCTCGGTTGGTGTGTTACAGTGAGGTTGACACTGTGTTGACTGTGAAAGGACACACCAAGAAATATTTGTTACAGTGGGCTAACTGTGTTTATTGTTATCTGAAAACCAAGAGATTAGGTTAATCATTAATTGGTGCGTCACCATGAATAAATTGTGTTTATTGTTAAAAAAGGATCTTAGAATAGTAACAGGTCCTCTGTTGGTGTGTTACAGTGAAGTTTACAATGTGTTGATTGTGAAAGGACACACTAAGAAATATTTGTTGCAGTGGTCGCACTGTGTTTATTGTTGTCTGAAAACCAAGAGAGTAGGTCCTTAATTGGTGCGTCACCATGAAGAAATAGTGTTTATTGTTAAACAAGAGGTCAATGACCTTGAAGCTCTACTGATAGATTTTTGATAGCTAGGTCAACATTCCCGTGAAGTTTCATGAAAACCATCAAGTAGTTTCATAGGAGTAGTTGCTACAAGTTTTCATTATATAACTCTATGTAAACAAAGATGGCCGCTGGCGGCCATGTTTAATGTCAAATCAAAATAATTTTTGACAAGGATCAACATCATGTCATACTGATCATTTTAGAAAAAGTCCCATATCAATATCATTTATAGTTTTAAAGAAGTAGTCGCTACAAACTTGTTTTTTGAAAATCTATTTTTAGCCGCGGCGGCCATCTTGAATTTCCGGCCGACCTGAAATTTTGCTAGGATCAATTAGACATCAAGAGCAACATTCCTGGGAAGTTTCTTAAAAATCCGTCAAGTAGTTTCAGAGGAGTAGTCGCTACAAGTTTTCATTATATAACTGTATGTAAACAAAGATGGCCACTGGCAGCCATGTTTAACGTCGAATCAAAATAATGTTCGACTCATATAACCATCATGTCATGCTGATCATTTTAGAAAAAGCCCCATATCAATATCACTTACAGTTTTCAAGAAGTAGTCGCTAAAAAATTATTTATTTTATATCTATTTTTAGCCGTGGCGGCCATCTTGAATTTCCGGCCAGCCTGAAATTTTGCTAGGATCAATTAGACATCAAAAGCAACATTCCTGTGAAGTTTCATGAACATCCGCCAAGTAGTTTCAGAGGAGTAGTCACTACAAGTTTTTACTATATAACTCTATGTAAACAAAGATGGCCACTGGCAGCCATGTTTAACGTCGAATCAAAATAATGTTCGACTAGGATCAACATCATGTCATGCTGATCATTTTAGAAAAAGTCCCATAACAATCTCACTTATAGTTTTCAAGAAGTAGTCGCAACAAACTTATTTTTTAAAAATCTATTTTTAGCCTTGGCGGCCATCTTGAATTTCTGGCCGATCTGAAATTTGGCTAGGATTAATAAGTCATCAACAGAAACATTCCTGTAAAGTTTCATGAAAATCCGCCAAGTAGTTTCAGAGGAGTAGTCGCTACAAGTTTTTACTATATAACTCTATGTAAACAAAGATGGACACTGGCAGCCATGTTTAACGTCGAATCAAAACGATTTTTGACAAGGACCAACTTCATGTCATGCTGATCATTATAGAAAAAGTCCCATATCAATATCACTTATAGTTTTCAAGAAGTAGTCGCTACAAACTTGTATTTTAAAATTTTATTTTTAGCTTTGGCGGCCATCTTGGATTTCACATCAACATGAATTTTTGCTAGGATCAACTAGACTTCATGGGCAACATTTCTGTAAAGTTTCATGAAGATCCATCCAGTAGTTTCAGAGGAGTAGTCGCTACAAATAAAAGTTAACGGACAGACAGACAGACGGACAGACGGACAGACGGACGGACGACGGACGCCGCACCACGGCATAAGCTCCGCTGATCTCTGATCAGTTGAGCTAAAAATGATCTTGGAATAGTAACAGGTCCTCTGTTGTTGTGTTACACTGTGTTTACTGTCAGAGGACCCAACAAGAATTATGTGTTACAGTGGGGCCCGGCGCACTGTGTTTATTGCTGTCGGAACACCAAGACATTAGGTCCTTAATTGGTGTGTTACCAAGAAGAAATTGTGTTTATTGTTAATAGAGGACATTAGAATAGTAAGATCCTCGGTTGGTGTGTTACAGTGAAGTTGACTCTGTGTTTACTGTCAGAGGACCCAACAAGAAATATGTGTTACAGTGGGCGCACTGTGTTGGTTGTTGTTGAAACACCTAGAGATGACGTCCTTAATTGGTGTGTTACCATGAAGAAATTGTGGTTATTGTTAATAGAGGACCTTAGAATAGTAAGAGGTCCTCGGTTGGTGTGTTACAGTGAAGTTGAGACTGTGTTTACTGTCAGAGGACCCAACAAGAAATATGTGTTACTATGGGCGCACTGTGTTTATTCTTGTCAGAACACAAACATATTATAATGTCCTTAATTGATGGGTTACCATGAATAAAATATTTTGTTTATTGTTAATAGATGACCTAAGAAATGAAATGAATGGAGTAACTAGTCCAATATCACTGGGTTTCGAACTTGGCCAAGCTTGTATTGATATTAACAATCTGTGCAAGTTTGGTAAAGATCAAATAACGAAAAACACAAACTTGATAGAGGCCAACCCAAGGAACATGTATATGATATTTCAGTAGAACGGAATAACTGGTCTCGGAGGAGATGTCTTTTGAAATTTCCTTAAATTTGACCTAGTTTTAGCCATGGCGGCCATCTTGGATGACTGGCGACCGCGAAAAACACACATCTGAGAGGGGCCCTCCCAAGTAACATTGTGATGAAATTTCATTAAAATCCTTCAAGCGGTTTCAGAGGAGATGTCGATTTTATAAAATTGCTAACAGACAGACAGACGGCCAGACGGACGGACGGACGGACGGACGAAAAGTGATCGCATAAGCCCTCCTGGCCTTTTGCCAGTAGAGCTAAAAAAGACAGCATGTAGCATACATTGGGTCTTCCATTTGATTGTTTAAGCACTACTGGTAAGGATATATAACACTGACAAAAGTTTATAACCCTGAACTTAGTTCTTTTGAAATCGCTAAAACTAATGACACTGGATTGTGATTCGAACATCGCTGCGTTTTTAAACTGATTTTGGAATAATGCACTAGCATGTACATGGCATACATGAAATCACATACTTTATCAATGAAATACGTATCATACCCAAACAATCTTATTTATAAACGACGCTTCGCGTCAAATGTTTGCATTAGTGAAACTGTTGTCCAGATCATCTAGATCTAAATAGCGGAAAGTAGTGGAGCGAATATTTTAGATCTGATTTTAATGAGATTGGGATCAACTAGACTTCATGGGCATCATTTCTGTAAAGTTTCGTGAAAATATGTCATGTAGTTTCAGAGGAGTAGTCGCTACAAATAAATTTACGGACGGACAGATAGACGGACGAACGGAATATAGCAAGGAGCTATGTTTAAAGGGCCTTGTTTAAAGGGGCCATAAATGAAGGAAAATGGCCCCTTCTTTCAGATAAAGACCCTTTATTTTTTGTCCAAGTATATGGACAAATTGTGTCTAATGAACTTGGACAGCCTACAGAGGGGGTATTTTTTTAAAACTGTTTGGGTTATGGTCTTCTAGCTCTTTGCTATCATTTGAGCACAAAAAACATGGGGACAGGCCCCTTGTTGGAAAATGACCCTTTCCTTCTGTACAGGCTACTAAAATGGCCCTCGGACAGACGACGGACACTGCACACGGCATAAGCTCTGCTGATCTCTGATCAGTGGTGCTAACAATAGCAAAGTATTGTATTTAATAAAAGCGCGTAGATGATCATGATACAGCCACTAAATGCATACGAACCCAAAATGAACAACGTTGAGTTAACTTCTGTTTCCTTCATTCCTTTGTTCTTTATACAAATAATTTAAACACAACAATTAAAATGTCTAGACTAATAATGCATGTCTATCTGACATGAAAGGGGACATTTTAGTGATGTATCTGACATGTGATGTTTTGTCAGAGGTAGTGCTGTTCCTATTAATCGCTTTGATCGATCATCGATCAGTTACGCATTTGATCTGATTAATCGGTTACAATTTTTCCTGATCGGCTTTACTTGGTTGTAAAATGATGGCTTATTTCATTTTCTTGTACTAAAATAAACAAGAAAACAAGAGCTGTCTAAGAACAGCGCTGTCCGACTATTCGTTTTTCAGAGAATAATAAATTTATAGCTAGTATATACCATCAGAAAACAAGGCTACAACAATGTGGGGTGGGGATGGGGGCACAACATATCTATGTGTAAGAATGGACCGAAACTACACAGAAATATGTAAAAATAAATAAAAAATCGAGTTTTGAGTGGGGTGTGGGGTGGGGGAAAGGGGGTGGTGAGGGCAACATATATGTGTAAGAAGCTATGTAAGAATTCACCAAAACAACACAAAAATATGTAAACAAAATATGTAAAAAATCGAGTTTTGAGTAGGGATGGGGGAGAGGCAAGGTGGGGAGGGCAACATATATGTGTAAGAAGCTTATGTAAGAATTGACCAAAAAACACAGAAATATGTAAAAAAAAAAAATCTAGTTCCGAGTGTGTGGTGGGGCGGGTGGGGGGTGGGGGGGATGTTGGGAGTGGCGGGGAGGCGGGGTGGGGAAGTGGGCAACATGTTTAAGAATTGACAAAAGCAACACAGAAATATGTAAAAAAAAAAAAAAAAAAAATCCAAGAGAGGGAGGGGCTGGGGGGTGGGGTTGTGGGAGCGGCAACATATATATATATGTGTAAGAATTGACTAAAACAACGAAGAAATATGAAAAAAGAAAAAAAGAGTTTCAAGTGTGTGTGTGGTGGGGGGGAGGGGGGCGAGATAAGCAGGGGGCGTGGGTGGAGCAACATATGTGTAAGAATTGACCAAAAAACACAGAAATATGTAAAAAAAAATAATCTAGTTCCGAGTGTGTGGTGGGGCGGGGGGGGGGGGGGGGTGGGAATGGCGGGGAGGCGGGATGGGGAAGGGGGCAACATGTTTAAGAATTGACAAAAGCAACACAGAAATATGTAAAAAAATAAATTTAAAAAAAAATCCAAGTGAGGGAGGGGGTGGGGGTGGGGTTGTGGGAGCGGCAACATATATATATGTGTAAGAATTGACAACACAGAAATAGGTAAAAAAAAAAAAAACGTGGAGGGGGTGGGAGTGGGGGCGGGAGGTGGGAGGGGGGAGAGGGAGCCATGCCCCAATATGGGTGAAGTATGAATAAGATGCATAATGCTATAAGAAATCCCAAACCAAAATTATAGATATATACATGCTTACATGCAAACCTAGATCTGCCTTTATTGCACATTGTATGGGCCATCACAACTTGGGTTCCATGGGAGCCTAGAATTTGCAGAAGACAAAATTACTTATCCAACCCTTTACAACATAATATAAGGAAACCAATTCCAAAATTTAGTTCAGCTATGACAAGAAATGTAAGAGATATAGACCTGTTAACACAGCTTACACGCAAAATTTGATGTGAAACAGACACATTTTAAGGGCTATCAGAATTTTGGTTCTATGGGAGCCCAGGGATTACAGGAACCAAAATTACTTAAGCAGCCCTTAAGATAATGCTATAAGGAAGCTAATGGCCAACTTTGGTTGTGCTAGGGTAAGAATTGTTAGAGATATAGACTTGTAAACACAGCTTACACGCAAAATTTGATGTGAAATGGGACACATTTTATGGGCTATTATAATTTGGGTTCCATGGGAGCCCATGGGTTACTGGAACCAAAATTGCTTATGCAGCCCTTAAGATAATGCTATAAGTAAGCCCATGGCCAAATTTGGTTGTGCTAGGATAAGAAATATAAGAGATATAGACTTGTAAACACAGCTTACACGCAAACCTTGATGTGGGACGTCGACGCCAACGCCGACACCAACGCCGACCTCGGGGTGATTACTGTACATAAGCTCTCTTATTCTTCGAATAGTCGAGCTAATAAAATGAGTTTTAATTTTTACTTAAAATAAATGCTTGGCCAGTTTCATTCAATAATGTAATGCCCAGAACATACTTGAAATGTGTTAATTTTCTTCATTATAGTCTGAAAAAGGCTTAAACTTGTGTCTTTTATGGAAGCCATGTTTAATCGATGAATGATCGATCATCGGTTGGTTGAAATTTCTGATAATCGATCATGAATTTTCAACCGATTACCAACACTAGTTTGAGGTCAAGTAGACGTTTACTAATCAACCTATAATGCATATCTATAGATCTGACATGGTCTATTCATCAAAATACATGTCCAAAATATATGACCACTATATATATAAAATGACCCCCAGTTTATTCCATAGGGGGCCAAGGATGATCCCTAAAAAATTGAGACCTGCAGAAACACTGCCGATGCATTGCTCGTGTTGTTTTAACTCCTCCTTAACTTGGATTTTAGCGCGTGACTTTCTAATCTTATCTTGATTAAATAGCTGTGAAAACAGTATTTTAGGGTAAAATCTGGTTTTGACTGGGCTACTGCAAAAGGAAATTTGTAGTAGCCCGTCAGGTTCACGAATGAAATTTATGGTAGTCCGGACATCGACTTTTGGTAGCCCGCAGGTTCCGGGCATGTGATTTGTCGGACCCTGGTATTAATTCATTTGTTTTTGCATGTTTCTAATTTTTATATTACTGCCCCAATAATATATAAAAACTTTTATTATAATAAGACCAGAGCTCCAGATAAGGATTTGGACATATAATTTTTTTACCTCATCATTTATTTTTCAATTGGGTATTTTTACCCTACCCGGATGTTTTCAATTGGGTAATTCCTTGTAAAATTAACCAACAACAAAGAAAACACATAATCAAACAAGGTACTCACGTTTGAGTCATTTACGGTATTTATACTTACACGGTTCCCAGAGTGCTTTTATTGCTTTTTACGATCAACGTTTTCCAACACATCAGATAAAATATTTTGAACAATGCTTTGTGAATCTTGGACGACATTGAATAGAATGTCATCTAAGGTTATTTTTGAAATTTGTTTTGCCTCCGTTGACTTACTGTGGACAAAACAGTTACTAATTATATTTATTTGTGTTTTTTGCAGTGTTTTTTTTCGTTTGTTTACATTCGCCGACATTTTTAACCGACGCTTGATTTAGATCGCAGAGCGCCTACATGATATAAAAAGAGTGCAGGCAAAATTGAGTAAATCGCGCACAATTAAAACTGAATTTTAGAACCGGTCTGTTCACTCGGCAGTTTCGGTCTTTTACCTATATTTGATTTTGTTTCGAGATATTGTGAGAACTCTGAGCCAATACGCGATCGATTAGAAATGAAAAATTGCAAATATGCAAGCAGTTTGCGAGGAATTGCCAAACATTTCTTTTGCGTTATGATACGTATGGTTTTGTATTTATATTGCTTTTTCTACCATTTTATTTACGCAAATACGCACCTTATCTGGAGCTCTGAATTATTAAGATGAAATAGTGAATACTTAAATTTGATTTATTTAAACTTTACAAGGGTCAACGTAAAAAAGATACTGGATATATAAATCGAAACACCCATTCAAAACACTTCAAACACTTGCCGTGTGTTCCTTTAATGTTGCTAAAAACGTCCAGATTGTGTGTCCGTTTAAAATCCATCCATACATGCGAAAGACACGCACAACGATAGTAACTTACGAACGGACAGACGTATCCATGGACAGCGCCGAAGCTATATTCTACCGGTTTCCTTGGGAAACATTAAAATGAATCACTGATATGATTTGTTTTCGAAGAAATAAATGGTATAGATTTACAACAGCCAACGTGATATCATAATAGTGCTCGTTTCTATTCTAGTTGACGCCACTCGTAAATTTATAATAAAAGAGTATGATAATGGACCTTTGGAAACGGCTGAACACGACACATACAAAATATTGCAGTCTCGGTTTGATTGAGACTGTTCATGAACGATAGTGAAATATGCTAGCTACCGCTCATGCCCTTTAGCCCCGGGTTGAGCAGAACTCAATATTCATAAAATCAATAGTACATAATTTTAACCATCCCGAAGATGGCATACATAGGCTGTGAACATAGAGATTTTCCTCCCCCATGTCCAGTGGTGTATGGTCCCAATATCTAACAAAATACTATGCCCCGAAGAGCAAAATAAACAAAATGGAATTTAGTTGGGAGCAGGATATGAAGCCTGCATATCACAAGTAACAGCCAAAAGGAAAAAGACAACATATCTTATGAGTGGTTAAACAATACCCAGAGCCTTCTAACGGTCGGAGTAGTGGAACAACCAAATCGAAAATTAAGTAAGAAAACAAATGAAATTGAAAATGTACCACCAATAACTAAATATAAGTATTGGGCTCAGCGATCTCCAAAGATCGAATGAATAACAGTCCTGAATGAAATAAACTAAACTATTCAAATAACCGATAATAATATACGATTTTTGCTACCCAATTGTTGGCATCATCATATTCCTGACATCTATCAATGCTTAACTTAACCAAACTTCCCGAATGATCTCAACAATTTAAACATGAGAGAAAGTAAATGTATCGCTAAACACAGCATTTTAATGCGCATATGATGGAAGTAATCCCAGATCGATTCATACATCAACAAATAAAAAATATTTCCATGTTTTCCGGATTTTTTTTTATCAGAAATGGCTGTCATTTGCAATGTAAACTATCATTTGTGCTTAAATGTCACAATTTTTGTTTCCCAACCATGGATTTAGGTACCTTAAATTGCTCTACCAATGAGGTTCCTTGAGCAGATAAGTGCAATTGCGTTAGTTACCTAAATATTATTATTTATTAAATTATTATATGTATAACGTTAGTTGTACTCAGATATCGTCATTAATTTTGAGGAAATAAATTCTTCTGCTACTCAAGTTTGAAGGCTTACATTAATTTGTGTTCAATAAAAATGTGAAAATTGGCTTGAATTTGTCAATATATTTGTAATAAAGTAAACACCACGTAATTCATCCACACATATAAATTCATAAACATCTCGGCATCTGAACTGAAAATGTCAAAATTCTTCAAGTTCTCTCTGTCACACTCTGAACCGGGAGTTCGAGCATTTGCTGTGTTTCAAATTCAATACCCCTCCCACAATTTCGACCTTAAATGTACTTTGCATTTAAATTTTTAATTCAAAGATCAATCTATAGTAATACTAGTTTATTGAAAACACATATCCTATCGTATACTCAAAACTGCTGTCTAAAACTCAGAGTTCAAACATTTCCTGTGTTTTAAATTCAATACCCCTCCCACAATTCACTTGGCATTTAAAATTAAATGATCAATCTAGGTCTATACTGTAATTCTTGTTTTATTAAAACAATACTGCATTATATATACTATCATTTATTCAAAACTACCGTTTAAACGACTTTTAATGGAAACCTACCTCGCTGGAAATGGCACCTCAGTGGAAATGACCTCGAGACAAACTTCTTCTCTAAAACCGAAAGTCCGAAATAATGTGTGTTTATCGGAAAGCGTAAACTGTGTTCACCCTGTACACACACTTCTCATTTCGCCTATCAAACGAGGTCTTCCCCTAAAGTTGGTCACGTGATACCTATAACGATTTTTAACTAATCAAAACTAGTTTTCTTCCGAGGACCTGTAAAAAGTCCTCGGAAGTTTGAGAAGTCCTCGGACGGTTGGTGTGTTTTCATATGGAGGTCCTCAGTCAGATAGTAATGCACGAGCACACATACACACACACACACACACACACACAATACAACAACAACAACAAAGATGAGATATTATATTTTTCGGTTAGTAAAAGGCATATTAGCATACGGTCAGATCTGCTGAAGAGACTACCTCTAGTAAGAGATCACCTGCTCTAAAAGAACAATATATCAATTACAAAGTGTATTTTTGTTTACATTAAACCTGTATTAAGAGACCACATGTTTTAAGAGACAACTTTTGATCTTCCCTTTACTACTGATTAAATACAAATGTATTACAATAAGTATAGTCAGCACATACTGGTTTCATTTTACAAGGGGTGATACATATATATGTTATATATAAAGATCGATATACCGTATTCGCGGAGAGTGCCGGTAAATTTATCTATAGCCCAGCGTTGGTGTATAAATGTAACAGATGTTAACATTCCAAAAGCAACAAACAGCACAAGAAAACAATAAAAACCAAATGTTTTTCCAACAGTCTTCCATGTAATAACCTCGTATTTGCGCGTGCTGGACTCATTGGTTTTTGCACAGTGATCGGCATCAGAATGAAAGGTATTAAGAACGATCTCCGAAACATTGTCCTCCATCTCGTTTTTGTTATTATTCACAATATTTACCGGATACACTATTGTCGCGGGTGTTCTGGTCACAACAAGTCCGCATCTCAAACGTTTGGTGATTTGCTTGATTGCGTTTGACACATCTTCCTCACGGTCATGCACTCTCAATGAAACAATACACAGAAATAATATAGTGGAGCTATATACAAACAGAAACATCAGATACGCGTATAAGCGAGCCATCGGTGAAGAACTTGCAGGTACATTTTCGTTAACAATTCCCATGTAGACAATAAAAGATAACAGCGTCGTAATAGCCACCGATGTACGTTCTCCTAAACTTGCTGGCATAAAGAAGACAAGAGTGTTTAGGATACCGAGAAACACTGTAGAGACAATTATGTATACAACATAAAACTCGCTCCTACGTTCTTGTCGTAATGTTATGACGACAGTTGGGGTCATTGTCGGGTCGAGGGTGTAGTTTGTTAGAGAACTTGTACCAATTCCCATAGGCTGTTTGTGTTGTAATAACTCATTCCTACTGTATTACTTCTTGAAAACAGAATTACTTCAGAAAGGGAATAACCCGCACCGGATAATGCAATAGTACATATTTGGGTGTCGAATGGGAAGTACGTGACATCCAATGAGCAGGTGACCTTCATAACCGAAACGGCCGACCATTGACCATATCCATTATAGTATATCCGTGGCATCAATGATTTGTTTCCGATTTCTTGAATGGTTTGCGATGATTGTAAAATGTACATTTTTGGATACCATATGTCAACCGGCTCTACAATCAATGATTCCTTCCCGCCAAAATCAGATGAGTTCCACGATATTCTTTGTTCATTACTAGATATGAAAACAATCCAGTGACAGACAATTCTCCAGAAATTTCATCAAAGTTGTTCAAATTTATCATGTAAAATTCCATTCCAACATAAACGGTATCATTGTGATTCAGGACCGGCAATAACTTCCTGTTGTACCCGGTAAATATTGTGGAATACAAAATGTCCACTTGAGTTGAGGTTGCGCACAGATATCTCTCGATAAGCTGGATTAAAATTGATAATACCACAGTGTTTGTCCCACTATACGACTTCATTGTTAAATATTTGAAACTGGGTATTTAATGACATGAACGAGCGCAGGCTTGTAAATCTGAAATAAATGAATAAATAACATGTAGCCGTTACTTTTACTATCAGTCGATTCCAGCAACATACAAAAACATGGATACGTTTACATTTCCATATTTAATAAACAAACATATCTTATAAATATGAATTAAAATGTATATCGGCATTGCAAACACTTTCTTTAACAATGATTGCTATATTCTTATTTATTGAAACTGCATGGATTGAACACGTGACAATATTTTGGATCGTGGGCCTGATAGAGTGTGTGATATGCAAATACCCATTTATATTCTATTTATTTTATACTTATATATAAATACATTTTTGCAATATATCACTTAAAATATAGCTATATTTAACAGGTGAAAAAAGTCGAACACACATAGAAAGATATCAGCACAAAAAGAATGCAAAACAAAAACGTCGTGATTGAGAAGCGAACTCAAGAGCAGGTTACTATTCTCGATATGATTACGTCTAATACCGCGTTTATTATAAAAACTTATAAGTACTAATTTGTCGTATATAATAATCCGTTAATACTCTAAACGGAAATGAACGTAAGCTAATTGATAAAACATTCGTCTCTTTCCGTAATACGGTTCCTTTTTTCATAATTAACCAAATGTCATCTAGTTATAAATACACTCAGGAATTTCTAATTTGATGTGCCTAAATTTCAACCGTGTTATAAAGCTCTAGTGTGATATAGAGAATAATAAATGATATAGAGAATAATAAATGATATAGAGAATAAAATAATAAATGATATAGAGAATAATAAATGATATAGAGAATAATAAATGATATAGAGAATTATAAATGATATAGAGAATAATAAATGATATAGATAATTATAAATGATATAGAGAATAATAAATGATATAGAAAATAATAAATGATATAGAGAATAATAAATGGATATTTTCATATCACACCCTATATCAGGCCTGAGACGCCATATCAGCCCGAGAGCTTTAGCTTGAGGGCTGATATGGGTCAAGGGCCTGATATAGGGTGTGATTCGAAAATAGACATTTTTTATTCTATGTATCATATACTTCAGCAATGATTTTGTTGAATTGTCAAATTCAACTAATTTACTACGCTTTTTTCCAGGGAGAATACAATAATATTATTAATAGATGTAATCCCATTTTGATGTGTTCATGCACGTCTGTCACGTCAACTTGTGTAGATCTAAATGATTTTTTTTTTCGAAATTTGATTTAAAATGAATGCCATTGACTTTGGAATAGTCTAATTCAAAACATGAATGGTCTAAAGTGGTTATTTTATCCCCGGGTGGTTCTATATAATTGAGTTTATTAAGTTGTTAAATTATCTTTATGGTCCGTGTATTATGCCTTATTTATTTCTTTATTTTACTTTTATCTATCTATCATCTATTTTATTTCATCTTCTTAGCATTACTAGTCAAGTCATTTCCGTAGAGTTATGGTCAAAGATGACAGCTCAACGTACACATGTAGATGTACCATGTATCTCTAATAACCTGGTCGAAAACACGATTACAAACTATGAGTGACACATCGTATACAATAGTAACTAATCGGTAATTTCCGTATCTCTCCGCTGAAAGAATCATAAAGAACATTCGGTTATTTCAGTAATACGGTTCGTTTCTCCGTCGTGAGCCGAATATCATATAGTTATAAACATAGTTATAAATAGACTTGGGAGTTCCAAATTGATATGAACATTTTTAACCCTTTATTTCATGGCTTTATTGCCCGGGTGTATTGCCTGGCAACGAGATCCTGATGGTTATGACTAGCTAGGTCTATGTCGTATCGTATATTCAAAAACGACGTATTTATAGGGAAGTATGTGATAAAAAGCTTTATTGCCCGGAAGAGTGATTTGACTAGCTATGTGAAAGTTGTATCGTATATTCAAAAACAATGTATTAATAGGCAAGTATGTGGTCTATAAAATGATTCTCGAATCGGAACAGCATGTAAGTCATAATATAGTTTTTCCATTTGTGCTCGGTTACAATATTTCGTCCTGATCATTGAGCATTCCCTGGTGGCGCGTGTCTTGTGCTAGGAGGCGTGAGAGGTGTTCCACTTTGCGTTAACTCTGATGAACAGACTCAATAAAACCGAGTCTGCTACTTTTATCTTTTGTTTGTGTTTGTTGCTCTCAAAGGAACCCCTTTTCAGTAGTTATTGATATTCACACTAGCGTTTGTTTAGTGCTGTGTGGCGGCCGTACAAATCGTGTTATTTCTAACTGGTCCTTTGAGATCATCAGGCCAAATTGTTGTGGGTTTAAAGTAGAATATCGCTTACGCCGGTGCTAGTAGGCGTTAGGGGTGTTGCACATTATATTAGCTCTCATGAAACGACTACAAAAACGAGTCATCTTCTTTTATCTCTTGTTTGTGTTTATTCATGGCGGGGATTTCTTTATTTACACTGTCCCGTTGAATTGGGATGACAGTAGTGTAAGTGTGAGGTTTGGTGCATCCTATGACCTGGTTTAAACCCTCAACGGCCTTTTTGCCACTGACCGTTCCAAGGCGGTAGCCCTACTGTCAACCCTTTTTGTGTTTGTGACGTCATATGCCTTTATTATTACTATTGACATTCTTGTTTGTATTTTCGCGTGTTTTGGGGTTTACTGTGTTCTGTGAAAGCTGCATTTCCGGTTCGATTGTTATACTTACTTTCAAAGGATCCCCTATTCGGTATTTATTGTGTATATCGACTCAGTATAATTAAAATCTCAACATTTTGATTTTCGATTATTTTTATTCCGCTGATTTGTTGTTCAAGTCAAGATTGTATTTTATGTCCATACCAACCCATGGGGAAGTAGCTCCTGTGTCATAACTTGGAAACGGATAAACTTCCCATCCTATAATCATATATACACCAACTGTACATGAACATATGGATACAAACATCCACCCAGCATCGGCACGGTGTCTGTCCCCACCCCTGGGGACATAATTCATGGGCCATAAGTTGGAATATTTTGAGATCCCCACCCTAAAATCTTACGTACATTCACTGGGCATGAACGGATACAAACATCATTGGGCCCGTGAACCATCGCCTCCCCTGGGGACATCACCCCTAGGTCATAACTTGGAAACCATTGAGATCGCCACCATATAACCATATTTACGCATACTGTGCTCGGACACTTTAAGGCAGGCGCTGGAATTCGCGATGACGCCATCAAATGCGTGACCTTATTCTGTTATGAAATTATAAGCTTGTTTGACAATTTTGTCATCTTTGTGAAGGCAATAATGTGAGCGATAAATAAAAAAGTATCAATAATGTAGTTTCACAAACCCCCGAACACCTTTAATAGTTTAAAGAATGTATTATTAAGGACTTGTATATAGTAAACGAAATATAATTGTTACTGGGCAAATTAGCAGAAAAGACATTTTTTATAGTTCTAAATCTTCGTGTATGCATCGGGTCGAGTTTAATATTCTTCACCTTGACGGAACTTATGAAGCAGTAACGGCGCACAACAATACCTAGACCACAGGGATAAAACTTAAATAGTTTTCAGTAGAAACACAAAACGTTATTAGGCGTTAGACATTTTTACACACATATCGTGACGTATTCCGAATAGTCCCATGCCAAAAAATTAAATATATTGTTAACAATACAGAATGGCGTTAAATATTGCTACGTAAAATATGTAATAAATAGTGCAAAGTGGACCCCTTGGAAGCAATAAACACAAACAAGAGATAAAAAATAGCACACTCGGTTTTATTGATTCTGCTCAAGAGAGGTAATGAATGTGGTATGAAACATCTCTCACGCCTTCTAGCACCGTCTTTAGCGACATTTTACTTTAAAGCCGCACAAAGGATCAGTGAGTAGCAATACTACTAGTAGTGTTCATGTCAATAACTATTGCCAGGCAGATCCATTGGAAGCAACAAACACAAAAAAGATAAAAGTAACAGACACTGTTTTATTGAGTCTGTTCATGAGTGTTAATGCGGTGTGCAATACCTCGCACGTCTTTTTGCATCAGCTTAAGCGCCATTATACTTTAAAGCCACAAAGACTTAGCTAATAAGTAATATCACTACTGATTTGTAGTCGGGGCGACTTTTTCTTTGCCGCCACACAGCACTAAACAAACGCTAGTGCTAGTGTAAGTAATTTAACAAGGATGCCTTAAATTTATGGAAATAAAAGCTTATGAACTTGATTTAGATAATATTTAATCTGTGTTTTAATCAACACCACTATATAGATATTAGGAGGCATATACAAGGTAAACAATGCAAAGCCGGCTTGAAGCTCGATACCTCTTATATTAAAGCAACATAAAATAGAAACTGGTTGAATATTACCTCTGTCCAAATAATTAAAATATTTAAAAAAGAAAACTTCGATTTATAAAATAATTTCAAATGAAAATGGATATGTCATACCTGTTCCTTGGTAAATCCCCAAGTGGCAGTTTCCTCTTTCCGAACAAATATATGGAAATTGATTTTACGGGACAATGATGCGATTCATTAACCTAAAGCAGGATAAGGATAAAAAGTCAATACATAAACTAATAACTAGTAAATTGACAGTTAGATGAAGACTATTCTCATAGGAATTATACCTTCACAGAAACATTTCGTTAAGGCTGAAGTTCTATATAAAGTCTTGTTTCTACCATTACTGATGTATTAGTTTGCCATTATTGTAAATGGCGTATTTCATGACGCTTGTCGAATTACTTCATAATGAATATCAGCTTCATTGAAGGTTTTTACGCATCGTAAGAGACACACAAGGACAATGAAGACATTCTACAATTGTTGTTTTTTTCAGTGTGTATTTGTGTACTCTGGGCGCTACATTTCTCGTTCGACCTTTGTACCTTCTTTAGACTAAATCCCAATCAAACTGAAAACGGTATGTCTTATTTTGGTAATGCTTATAAAGTCGCTTTTCTCGATCATCAAAGTGTTAATAATAATAATAATTATCTTTCAAGAGAAATTATGCTGACCAATATTGATGAATATGTATTTATAACTTTGCTAAAAAGGTGCGCGATTTGAAGACAAAAACGATCTTACACGGAAAATGTGTATTCATATAACACTGCATGAGCATTATTATAAGTGTACATAATTTTATAAAGAAAACAAAAGTGGGAAAACATTTATTGAATCGTACGTTTCAGAGCATTTGCCCGTGATATTCTGAAAGAAAGATAATTTAACTTGTGTACGTAGATCTATAGCTATGGCTTTAATACACCTTTTTCGATTTTTACTTAGTTTTATATGAAGGTTTGTTTTAATAATATCAGGGACATATTCGACAATGAGCAAACGGATGCGAGCAAACAGATATATGTGTTATGTAGTTATTTAAATGTTAGATAACTATTACCGTTTTTGAAAGTTCGATTTTTGAATATTATTTGTTTTTAATGCCATTTAGAGAAAATAAATTACATTGTTTTATTCTAAAATAAGTTTATATGATCGAATTATACTTCAATATATGGAATGTAAGTCATTCTGAGCAATGAATCGTCGTTTTCCTTCAAATGGCTTACAATTGCCTTCATTTGTTACATTTTTAAAGTTATTTATAGGTAGATATGTTGAAAATTGTGCAAAAGTCACTGATGATATATAAAACAGGGTCTATTGTTTTTATCGAAACATGTTTTTATAGAAACAATAGGAATCACCTTATTGCAGCAATAAGATTGATGTATCTCTCTTTAAAACAGCGACTGCTGTTATATCCACCCTAAAAGCTTCTGCCGTTTTGATCGTTTAACTACTATTTTAATTTCAAGTATTGGAATATTTGATTATTAAGATACGCCACCGTCATCTAAAAGTTCATGCATTGGAATATTATAACTTTTCTTAACTTGACTAAAACCTATCATTGCTATCGTTTTCCAAGTATTAGTTTGATCAATATACATATCGACCTGCAAGAGTGGTGGTGAATGTCTCCAGAGCGCCGTGCCGGTGTATACTTGAATACAAGTGATAGAAAACAATGTAAAAACCAACAAAAAACGTCCTTTCATGTTTCACAGAGAATACTGAGTCTGATTAACCTACACAGTTAACTTTATTTTCGTTTAAATGTGAAAGTGAAATAGAATGTCAAAAACAGCAGCAGTCGTATCGTTATAAAATGACAGTAATCTATTTTCTCATTTTTATCTCTACTGGCCACGGGACATATGGTTAGTATCAATGAAAATTCGGAAAAGTTTGAAAACTAACCAGTTCTCATGTTTTTGGTTCATGTCAAACTCTACAGTGCAATGTTGGAGAATTGTTTTGAGCATGATAGTCTGCCAATGCCACCTGCTCTGGCGTTTCAAGGACACTCAAACGCATAAACAAAATCAGCTCTAATTTAACGATATGTATATTCTTGTTTGTAATTTATAAAACTGTTGTTAAATGATAGGCTTTGGATGACACACTACATGTAACATATCAACATCATGAACACTCATAGGTAACAAAAGCATCCTTAATATATTAAGATACGCCACCATCATCTAAAAGTTGCTCAATTTGAATATTACTTTTCTTAACTTGACTAACATTTATCATTCCTATCGTTTTTCAAACATTAGTTTGATCAATATTGACTTCATTTAATATGTACCATTAGAGACTCTTACATATTGACATGCAAGAGTGGTGGTGAATGTCTCTAGAGAGGCGTGCCAGTGTATAATTGAATTCAATATTGTACAAACAACAAAAACTTCCTTGCATGTCTCACAGAGAAGAACAGAATATGATTAACCAACAAAGTAAACTTTTTTTCCGTTTAAAAATGGTAGTGAAATAACATGTCAAACATATCAGCAATCGTAGAGTTATAGAATAACAGTAATCTATTTTCTCATTTTTATTTCTTCTGGCCAAGGGACAGCTAATAGCAATGAAAGCTCGGAAAAGTTTGAAAACTAGCCAGATCGAACCATCAACAACGGAGTTATGGCCCTTGATTTAGTAAAAAAATGCTATATTTTGCCTCGTTAAAACGATATAGCCTTCATTCGATCTTTACCAAACTTTACCAGATTGGTAATATTAAGGACAGCTCAGATAAGTTTGTAAACCAGTCAGATGGGACCAGTAGCAACGGAGTTGTGGCCCTTGATTTAGTTAAAAATGCTATATTTTGCCTCGGTAAGATGATAGTGCCTTCATTTGTCAACCGATCTTTACCAAACTTTACCAGATTGTTAATATCAATGTAGCTCCAACAACTCTGAAAACCGGCCAGACTGGACCATTTACACTGGAGTTATGGCCCTTGATTTTCTAAAATATTCTGTATTTTGGCCTCATTAAGAAAACAGTGCTTCATTTGGAAGGATTTCAGTGAAACTTTGTAGGGATGATCAGTACCAAGCCTAGTTTTACAAATCGTCAACGTCTTCCGGTTGAATGATCTTGGCGGAGTTATGTCCCTTTAAAGGTTTTATCCTGACTAGTTCTCCTGAACCCTTGGCCGGATTTAAACGAAACATTTTAGGGATGAATCAGTTCCAGGTCTAGTTGTGCATATCAACGCCGTGTTCCGGTTGAATGAATTTTAGCAGAGTTTAAAGGTTTTAATATACAAAGGTTTGTCTGGACTAGTTCTCATGAACCCATAGCCATATTTCAACGAAACTTTGCAGGGATGATCAGCACCAAGCCTAGTGGTGCCTATCATCGTCTTAGTTCGGTTTACGTATTTGGCGGAATTTAAAGTGTTCTGATACACAAACATTTTCCGGGCTAGTTCTCCTAAACCCCTGGCCGGATTTAAACGAAAATTAACAAGGATGATCAGCAATATGTCTATTTGTGCATAGCATCGCCATGTTCCTGTTAAATGATATTTGGCAGAGTAATGGCCCTTTAAATGTTTTGATACACAAACTTCGTCCAGATTAGTTTCTTATGAACTCCTTGCCGGATTTCAACGAATTTTGGCGGGGATGATCATTACAAAGCCTAGTTTCAACTATCATTGCCATGCTCTTGTTGAATGAGTGTTGGCCCTTTTAAGGTTTTAATTCTCAAGCTTTTTCCAAACTAATTCTCCTGATCCCCTGTCCGGATTTCAAAGAATCTTGGCAGGGATGATTAGTACTAAGCTTAGTTTCACATTTCATTGTCGTGTTAATCCAGTTAATGCATTTCGGAAGAGTTATGACCCACAATGGTTTTAATACTCTAACATAGTACAGAATAGTTCTCCTGAACCTCTGGCTGGATTTCTACGAAACTTGGCGGGGATGATCAGTACCAAAACTAGATGCATATATATTATCGCCATGTTCCGGAATTGAATGCTTTGTGAACGAGTTATGGCCCCTTATACATAAACTTTATCTTAAGCCAGTAGGGCGTCCAAAGGCCTAGGAGGGCCTCTTGTTTTAGTACATGTCAAATGTTGGAGAATGTTTTGTTTTTTTAGCATGATAGTATGTCAATGACACTTGCTCTGGCGTTTCAAGGACAATCGAACGCATCAACAAAATCAGCTTATTCTTGTTCTTAAAAATATGTCACCTAACGCAAGTGAAGAACTAATAATATAGATAGCTCAACTTCGATATAATTCAGCAACATTTTGTAACTACGAAGACAATTACTAGTAAATTATAAATGCATATATTTAAAAAAATGTTGGGACCTTCGTTTTGAGCCGTACTGCCGAAAATAAAACAAGATCGACATCGTATTTGACAGATACCTGAGTGATAGTAGAGAAAAGTATTACATTACAAAGGATACAAGAGGTTCAGGTATTAGAGCAATATCTTCAGGTTCAAGCTAACTGACAACCGTTAACGAGTAGCTAGAATTAGAACTAAGCTGATTTTGCACAAAACAATTGCTGTAACGCCAAACAAAGACATTCACGTTTCTATCGAGAAAGTTTAACGTGCACCTTCCAACCCAAAACAGGCCGACATAAATGCAAGAACGGATGTCGAACAATTATAACACTGACACAGACGCGGTTGCAACTAGAGTGTCCTCGTTTTGGAATCTTGATTTTATTTTAACTTTGGATCGCCTATGGTAGAGGATGGATTTAAAAGGAATATCAACACATGTCACCGTGTTGCGGTTATGTGCAAATCCTTTAGCACTTCCTTTATTTCATGCTTTAACAGGTTGCGACACCGCATCAACCTTCCACGGGCAAGGGAAAAGTCTGCATGGCACTATTGGAACATACAATCCACTGCAACAGAAAACGTTTTAAACCTCAGCATCATGCCTAACAATATCGATGAATCAGACTATGCTGCTTTGGAATCATTTACAGTTGTTATGTATGATAAATCAAGCAGTATACAAAACAACTCTTGTATTATTATCGCTGCGGTTATCAAGCAGGATGGTCTCAGTCACCTATGCACCTATCAATGTTTCCCCTCATCGCGGGGAAGGGACGGTTGGTATACCAAGGTATATTAGACAAATATAAACATGTATTGTCTAATTTCATTCTTTTTAACTTTACTAATATTCTTACTCCGAATAGGTGGCAACTGCAAATTAGAATGTTCAAAGACAATATATAGACAAACTCTTTAAAGTGTGTTAATTCAAGTTTGTCTTCTATGAATAGTTGAGGATTTTACTATTCAAAAGCTTTGTATAACTAAAATTCAACTCCATCCTGGCTACCGTTTCCATACACGTAGATACACATTTGAACAGGACATGAAAACGATCCATTAAAAATGGAGTTGTTGGGTTGATTTAGCTGTGTTTCTGACTAAAGCCATATTCCCTTACGGAAGATTAATATATGTTACTTTAATAACCAACAGTGGCCTATATTGCTCCAAAAAATAAGAAATACTTAGTATACTAGCAAATACTGGAATTAATAAATAATTTGGAAATGGAATGGTTACAACGCAAAGTGATAAAAAGCTAGTGCTGTTTGTTCCAAATGCATTAACACCATCACACATATAAAACTACACCAACAACAAGAAACCTTATAATTTTTTAGACTACTTGCATCGTTAGGATTTCTGATAATTAGATCTCTTATATGTGGGTTAACAGGAAAAGCTTTCTAGTAGATATAACAATAAAAATATTAAAAGTTGACCCTGGAAATGGTATGCAAACAGATAAATACATTACACAATATAGAAGTATAAGAAGGGCCCCGTGCGGTATTATTAATCTTCTTGATTTTACAGGGTCTGGTACACACTGAACTGTTTACTGTGATAAATAGTACTTTGATCCATTTGGTTTACTTCATACATGTTATACACCAAAAACGAAGATTTTAACATTCACACTATCGTTTGTTTATTGCTGTGTGGCGGCTGTAAAAAGTCGCCCAAATTAGTAATGTTATTACCGGTCCTTTGGGATCATCAAGCTCAATCTGTGTGGCTTTAAAGTAGCATATAGCTTAAGCCGGTGCTAGGGGGCATGATAGATGTTGCACATAATATTACGTTACATTCGCATGAACAGATTCAATAAAACCGTAATGTTTTCCCTCTTGTTGTGCTTGTTACTTCCAAGGGATCTCCATTACAGTATGTATCGACAATTAATTGCCTAGATTGGCTGACTTATTGTTCTTATGCCAGTCCGTCATTCGGTCTTCTGTTTATGTATCGTCTGTCTGTCTCGTTTGTAATAGCAACATACTTGATCAGAATTCAAAAACAAATGCTTACTAGGGGCGCCCTATTCTGTGCTTCTGCTTGACTGAAAATATAGACCACCATATAAACTATGCAAGATGAAGCCTTGCATACTTGTTAGAAAATAAACTTACAGCTAAGGAGTTAGGGGAGGAATGGGTCTGATGAGGGGTTAAATAGTGTTGGTGATGATTGTCATGTGAACAAAATACGTAAACAAAGAAGAAAGGTATGAACAATTAGCACAGGGTATTGCTGGAGGTGGAGGAGATAACAGAAAATGGCTAAGCTATGTACTATGTGTCTACACTATCAAAAACACTGAAAATTGAGGAAACAATTGAGGAAATGGATTTTTTGGAGAGAGGTGCGGTGAAATAAAAAGTTAGGAATGGTAATATGTGTGGTGTAATACGGAAACATTTTAAAATGAAATAGGGAAACCACTCCTGACACGCACGCACACTATCTACAACATAGTACATTAAGGAAACGCACGAACGCACACGCACGCACGCACGCACGCACGCACGCACGCACGCACGCACGCACGCACACGTAGACACACACACACGCACGCACGCACGCGCACGCACGCACGCACGCACACACGCACACGTACGTACACACACACACACACACGCAGACACACACACACGCACACACACACACACATCAGTGGGTAGTGCAACCCAACCCCTTTACCACCAATCAGGTTGGGAATGGGAGGGGTTGAGAATTGAGGTACATATAATTTGAAATAATAAAATAAAACATTGTTTTCCAACTGGGTTGATGGTTTGAGGGCAGTTACATAATTCTTTATAATTACGTTGCAAGAATAAAAACAACTAACAACACGGAAATGTGCGAGATTCACGTTAATTTATCGAACCATGGTGTTGGTCAAATCAATATCAAGTCCACCGACAAAAGAAGTATGTTTACATTAGTCATGTAACCTTTAAACACAAAATAAGTATGTTTACATTAGTCCTGTCACCTTTAAACACAAAAGAAGTATGTTTTCATTAGTCATGTAACCTTTAAACACAAAAGAAGTATGTTTACAATAGTCATGTCATCTTTAAGCACAAAATACTTGTCATTGTATTTCCTGCAGATCAACAGTTCTTATAACCTTTTGCAGACCAACTTTTCCTGTCTTTTCCGTAGACCAGCTATTCTTGTCGTCTGCCAATTAAAAACATTTGGCATTTTATATCACAAGTAACTGTGATGTTAACTATTTGGATCTTCTGTAAAACAGTGATAATGAACATATTCAGATTAATGTAATTAGCAATTATTGCTTTCTTTCTCGAGTCTGTGCTTTTATCTAGTGTACATAGGCATGTTTCAGTATAATCAGTACTTTAAATATATTATCAGCATGACGATATGACGATCTCGTCAAATATGCATTATTAAATTAAGTATGAAGTCAAATTATTGTTGACATGAAAATACTTAGCTCTAACTTTTTCATATTATAACGTAACATAATTATAATAATTATAACGTAATTTATATCTTACAAAGCTTCCAGTGCTTTCATGTTATTGTTTATTAGTCATAACTTTAGAGTCATTGAAAGATAAAGTTCTGCTAAACATGCAAATTTTAATTATGTAGAATTAATCTCTCAAAACTGTAGTTATCAATCATCTCGAGTTTTAATCATAGAATAAAGATGTGTGCACTTATAAGACATTTGACCTCCATTTCAAGAGCTATGCGTCTGATATTATGTAACCGCGGAGAGTGGCGGTTAATGTATCTACAGCCCAGTGGTAGTGTATAACTGAATAACAGTAATAGATGTAAATATTCCAAAAGCAACAAAAAGCACAAGGAAACAATAAAAATCAAAGGTTTCTCCAACAGTCTTCCATGTAATAACCTCTAATTTGCGCGTGCTGGCATCCGTTGTCTTTGCACAGTGGTCGTCATCGGATTTAAAGGTAGAAAGTACTATTATCGATACATTGTCCTCTATCTCGTCTTTGTTATTCCCAGTATTTACCGGATATACTATTGTCTCGGGTGTTCTGGTCACAAACAGCCCGCATCTCAAACGACTGGTGATTTGTTTGATTGCGTTTGGCACATCTTGATCGTGAGCATACACTCTTAAGGAAACGATGCACAGAAAAAATATGGTGGAGCTATACACAATCAGAAACAGGAGATATATGTATAAGCGAGACATCGGTGATGAACTTGCAGGTACATTGTCGTTAACAATTCCCATGTAGACAATAAAAGATAAGAAAGTCGTTATAGCCACAGATGTACGTTCTCCTGAACTTGCTGGCATAAGGAAAACAAGATTGTTTAGGATACCGAGAAATACGACAGGGACAATGATGTATACAACATAAAACTCGCTCCTACGTTCGAGCCGTATTGTAATGAGGACAGTTGGGGGCATTGTCCGTTCGAGGGTGTAGTTTGTTAGAGAACTTGTACCTAATTCCCATAGGCTGTTTGTGCTGTAGTAACCCATTCCTACTGCACTATTTCTTGAATAAAGAATTACTTCAGAAAGGGAATAACCCAAACCAGATAATCTAATAGTACATGTTTGGGTGTCAAATGGAAAGTACTTGACATCCACTGAGCAGGTGACCTTCATAACCGAACCGGTCAACCATTGAACATTTCCATTATAGTATATCCGCGGCATCAATGATATGTTTCCAATATCTTGAATGGTTTGCGATGATTCTAGGATGTATATTTTCGGATACCATATGTCAACCGGGTCTACAAGCAACGATTCTTTCCCGCCAAAATCAGATGAGATCCACGATATTCTTTGTTCATTCCAATACATGAAAACCAAACCAGTGATAGACAGTTCCCCAGAAATTTCATCGAAGTTGTTTAAATTTATCAGGTGAAATTCTATTCCAACATAAACGGTATCATTGTGTTTGAAGACCGGCAATAACTTCCTGTTGTACCCAGTAAAGATTGTGGAATACAAAGTGTCCACTTGAGCTGAGGTTGCGCACAGATATCTCTCAACAAGCTGGATTAAAATTGATAACAACAAAGTGTTTGTCCCACTATACGACTTCATTGTTGAATATTAAAAACTAGGTATTTAATGACATGAACGACCGCAGGCTTGTAAATCTGAAATAAATGAATAAATATATAAATAACTAGCAACCGAGTCCATCAACATAACAAACGTGGATACACGGTATTATTGTGATTCAGGATCGGCAATAACTTTCTACTGTATCCGGTAAAGATTGTGGAATACAAAGTTTCCACTTGAGTTGAGTTGCACATAGATGTCTTTCAACAAGCTGGATTAACATTGATAACACCACTGCGTTTGTTATACTATGCGTTTTCATACTTAGATGTTTGAATCTAACTTGTAAATTATTTAAAAGAGCACAGTCAGCTTGTATATCTGAAACAAATAAATCAAAATTAGCCGTTATTTGTATTATCAACTGAGTCCTCCAACATAAGTGTATACGTCTGTATTTGCACATCCAATACACATACGTACCTTGCACATATCAATTAAAACGTATATCGGCGTGATAAAGACAATATATTTTAAATAAATACTGGAAAGTGGCTGCCTTGGAAGCAACGAACACAAACAAGCGATAAAAGTAGTAGGTTTTAGTGAGCCTGTTCATGACAGGTAATGTTAAGTCAACACCATTCACGCTTCCTAGTGACGGCTTAAGCGATATTCTACTTTAAAGACAAACATATTAGGATTGATGATCCCAAAGGACAGGTAAGTAATAACACTACTAATTTGTAGTCGGGGCGACATTTTATGGCCGCCATACAGCACTAAACAAACGCTAATGTGAATGTCAATAAATACTGAAAAGGGGATCCCTTGGAAGCAACAAACACAAACAAGAGATACAAGTAGCAGATTCGGTTTTATTGAGTCTGTTCATGAGAGGTAATGTGAAGTGCAACATCACTCACGCCTCCTAGCACCGGCTTAAGCGATATTCTACTTTAAAGCCACACAGAATGGGCTTGATGATCCCAAACTGCATTCATTTTGTACTTATTTATTAAAAGTAGGTGTCAAAGTAGAACAGGAAATGAAGCCTTCATAGAAAACAAACAAAGACAATAAAATAACAATTCCAATGTTAATGAGAAGCAAAACATGTGATTTCACAAACACATACGGGTTGACAATATGTCTACCAGCTTGGAACCGTCAGTTGCAAAAGAAAGGCCGTTGGGACATAAACCAGGTTCTCGGGTGCATCAAACCTCTTTCCATATTGCCATACCAATAACCCGGGACAGTGTAAATAAATAAATCTCCATCAAGTTAATTTCTCTAACAAATAAAGCAGCTTTAAAAAGCATCATAAGTATAACACATAGATGATCATGTATATATGAATATAAAAATGACTTAGCCGAATCCTAACAACAAGAGAACAACTATTAAGGGTACGACAAGAGTTGCTTAAGACAAACACCAAACACTTCCGTCCTTTGAAGAGTTAGGAAAGCGTCACCTTAGGGTCCACAATATGTCGGTCATCTCATGTCAAAGTGGAAAGCATAGTGGCGATCTGTAAATGTGTCAGTAATGCATGGAATGAACAAATGTAGACTTATGTAGTAAATATTATAAAAGGTAAATGCCAAATGTACTTCTAATTGCTGTCTTATCACCATATTTGACAATATCCTTTCAGTGCCCAAACACATACCGTAGGATTATACGTGTTGAGAGAAAACGGATATCGGTCATGGTTTAAACTTAAATTAAATGGGGTTCTACGTTAACACACTGTATTACATTATATGGAAACAGTAACCTTTGAAGGAGATGAGCTGAAAGTTGACGTTTCCCGTCAGACATACGTCCACCAGAAAGCGAACCAACGCGGGGCAGAGGTTTGTCTCTCTAAAGCCATGGCCTTATCAATGTTTGACCCCAGTTTAACTGTTCACTACCTGATCATTAGCCGACTGCGACACTGATGTGGATTCAACTAATAGAGACTGTGACACCTATAATATAGTACTTCGACTGATGAATATTAATGTTACAGAGCCTGGTAAAGACAACAATATCCTTAATTTATATCTGTTATAATGGTTGATCTGGTTTGTCGGAGGATAACGTCGGTCGGGAATTTTCTTAATTTCACTGTCCTGCTTAAATGGGATGACAGTAGGGATATATACTAAACTACCAGCGGCCGCTTTGTCACCGACCGTTACAATAGGGTATCCCTGTTGTCAACCATTTTTATGTTTGTGGTATCGCATAGTTTGCTTCTGTTTATCCCTGTGATTACTGTATGTTTTGAATGCATGTATTTATGACTGCGTTCTTGGATTACTACATTTCCTGTTCGACGTTTGCATCCGCTTTTAGATCATTAACAAGAGTCAATGCTTCATTGTTTTTGTTGACCTAGAACCTCAGAATAAAACATCAAACTTTTAAACGGGAACACTACCACACTCACGCGTATCCATATACAAGAGATGTTCAACTTATAACTTGCTCAACTTATAGCATAGCACTTTCATTTTGTAACTGAATTATATCTAGACATTCTCTCCAAATATGTTCATTTTAATGCCAAGTCTAACGTTTCCTTGTGTATAACACATTTTGACATGAACTAGTATGTGCTTCCTAGCTTTGCTGCATCCGTAATTTTGTGTGGAGAATGATATTTTTAATCAAATGTCTTCAATTATAAAAATCACAGTAATGTAACTTGTCATTATCTTAGTTATACTGTATATCGACGTGATATGAATTTATTATAGTTAATGTCTGATATGTCCATGTGTGAACGTTAACTAGTGGAATATGAATGGTTATGCCATTTGTCGGTTGTCACGACTTCAGCGAACAGTAATATGAAATTCGACTTTGAAAATGATTACATTGATGAAATAGTCTAGTTTGAAACATCAGATGCAGTCATTGTTATGATTTTCTCCGCAATAAAATAATTATAGGTTATTTAACATGGTTCTGTACAATACGGAGATATATTTGGACGAGTACACAGCTGGAAAAGTCATATTGGACGAGCCGTTAGGCGAGTCCAATATGATTTTTTCCAGCTGTGTACGAGTCCAAATATATCCCGTATTGTAC
Organism: Cyrtodaria siliqua; assembly: GCA_037043455.1. Taxonomy (NCBI): domain Eukaryota; kingdom Metazoa; phylum Mollusca; class Bivalvia; order Adapedonta; family Hiatellidae; genus Cyrtodaria; species Cyrtodaria siliqua. The sequence goes on from JAWPHD010005007.1 coordinate 166,273, forward strand.
AGAACCATGTTAAGTAACCTTTTTATTCTATACCTTTATTTTAACCAATCATTTATAATTCGGATATAACTTTCGTTTGTTTCATGCTTTCAAGCAAGTCGCTATGAACATCGAAAGCACAATTGCATGTAGGTCTATGTATTTTATATATTGTGTTCGACATGGCTTACTCTCAAGCTTTATTTGCTTGAAAGAATGCCCATTTCTCCGTTGTCAACAGTGATTAAATACTACCGAAGGTCAGTTTCAAACAATGATATATTATGCTAGTTTTTTGTGTTTTTTTTTTGTTATAAAGGAAAATTAAATAAAAATATGTGCAATAGATAGGTTTTCATTACTTGACAACAATTTATGGTTAGGTAATGACAGAAGCCTGTCGGTTCTGATTTTTATTCGGACCTTTTCACGCGTTTCGGTCTTTATCATAGGTTTAACATGGAACCTGTGAAGCGTACAATACGAACAAAATACGGGATATTTTGTACGCGCGTGCGTCCCGATACGGAAATATATTGTACGGTCACATGACTCGAAAGAGCGTCTACGATTGGATGTATAAATTAGGTATAGAATAATAAGTTGTATTACTTTCTAATACAATGAAATGAAAAAATAGATTTTAGCTGCAAAACACACACGTTTGAAAATAATGATGAAAAACTATATAGTTTGACCACATATATCTTTATATGGTATGTGATAATACTGCAACGATAACTTTTCATGTTTTTGTCTTACATCATATTAATAAAATGCTTATTTTAATTATGTTTTTTAATTTATAAAATAGATGGTAAAGTACGAGCAAATTGTCTCATCATCTATCTTTATTTTAATATTGCGATACAATTCGAACTTTTGATTCAATATTTTTAATTAAGTATGTTCATCTTAAAATGAAATATACGATCATATTTAAATTGAAAACAAAGTTTAAACAATTATAATATGCATTAAGTGGAATTATTTCGTTTAAGTGAAACTCTACGGCAGTAGATATATAGGTTTAAAATTGGAAACTAGTATGCAACTAATTCGAAATGTAATTTAAGGCGAGCCGCGAGTTCAGAAAGTTTTATTGAAGACATATATAATAAACGAAATGCAATTTTAATACAGCCCATACAGATATCCACAGACTCAGTTTTATAGGGCTCCGTTTTATTATTTAATCACTATAATTGAATTAAAGTTATATATAATTCGAATATAAGATTCTATAAATCGGGTTATAGATATCTTAAAATGAATTATGGGTATCTATAATTCAATTGAAATATAGATATTTTAGATATCAATAATTCAATTCAGTAATATATCTATCCTTCGATTTATAGGTATATAAAATTCAGTATAAGATATCTTTAAATCACTTTTAATTATAGATATCTATATATCGGTTTAATCAGCCACGGAATTAATAGCCTAATTAATAAATACTTTTGTATTCTCTCTAGATTTCGATAATAAGAAAGTATGTACTCCTAAGAAGTACAAACATTTTTAAAATATATAATTCCAGTGTGAATTTCTTTTAGCATTTTGATTGAATTAAAAAAGGAAATTGTCTCCCCATAATTTAAACACATTCCCAGATGTTTCGAGCAGGCAACCAGTTCGTTGACATTGAATGCATTAAATTATAGATAACATTAATTCAACGGTATTTATGGATATTCATAATTCATGGATATCTTAAATTGAGCTACAAATATCTATAAATATAACATAAGATATCTATAAATGCTCGTCAATTAATGACAACTTAATATGAAGTATGGATATTCATAATTCGAAAAGAAGATATCTATAAATCGATTTAGAGATATATTTAAATGAAGTAAAGATATCCATAATTAGAATATAAGATATCTATAAAGAATTAATTTTATCCTATAAATAATATAAAATATCTTATATTTGAATTATAGATATCTTTAATTCAATTATGGATATCTATAAATAATGAATAAATAGTAAAACGGCGCACCATACAGTTTACTTCGGAATTTCCTTTTATACATCGGCTAAATAATACAGAGTAGTAACGGCGGCGGAAAATACATAGACAGCTAGGAATAAACTTATATACCTCATGAAAAACAAAATATTTGATATTTAGGCGCTCTCCTTTCTTTTTTGCAAAATTGTGAAGTATTTCAAAAAAAAATCATGTCCAAAAGTAAATATTATATGGTTAAACAAGACAAAACAGCGTAGTAGTTTACTTTGTTTACTTTGTACAATTTGTAATAACTACCATATGTGATTTAGGTAATATTATTCAATATCACTGACATACTTGGTAAAGCAATAGAAAATAGAAACTGGTTGAATATCTCTTAAATAATTCAAGTATTTAAAAAGAAACATTCTATTTATCAAATAATTTGATATTAATGTAAATAGTTCATACCTGTGCCTCAGTTCCTCCGCATATGGCAGTTTTATTTCAACATTACATTTATGAGATGGGCGATCAAATCAATATTATTTAAATGAACTATATTCGCATAGGAATGATAACGTCACAGAAGCACTGAACTAATACAACCGTTCTATTTGAATTATTGCTTCAGTCATTAATTATTCATTATTTTGTCCAAACTAAATGGTGTATATCGAGAAGATGCTACTTTTTTCTCTTGTTTGTGTTTGTTGCTTCCTAGGGTTCACCTTTTCAGTATTTATTTACTTCAATTCGAATTAATATTGATTTTAACTGAATATCAGTTTTAATTGGATGTTTTACAAATTGCAAGAGACACACACGTGCCGCCTCAAAGATAATATATGAGTTTGAAATGTAAGATTACAATTTTAAAGCCCAAGCAATCTGAAAACGGATTAATTAGTCAATTATCATTAAACCGTTTCTCGGTGCTAACGAGTATTCATGAATATACATTTATATTTATTTATAATAATGTTCAAATATTCATGACTGGTGGACAAGAAAGTTTGTAAACGGAAAAAGCATGTATAGAATGAAAACAAAAGTGTTTAAACAATTATTGAAGTCTACGTTTAAGAGTTATTGCCCTTGATCTATTGAAATAAGATATTTCCAGCTAGATTGGGCATATATGGCACTTTAGGACCGCCTCTAGACTTGGCCGGATTTTGAGACCCGGGTGCCGGGAAAATAGACACCGGGTGCCAGGTAATAGACACGTTCATTTTTCAAACATGGACGCCTACAGCGTGAACGATGTGCTGATATATTTAGAAAAACATCTGACAGCTCATGGAGCTAATGGATATATGCAAAGGTACTAAAACTCATATTAACAGATGAAATATAAAACAAACTATTGAAATATTTAACAAACTATAATATTTATCTAATGTTTGACCATCAAACATTTAATAAAGTGTCGGTACGGTTCGTCCACTTGACTTTTCGACACCGCAAAACACAAAACCTTGATTTTTTAATGTGAAATATTGGTGCTCTCTACTTGGGATGACCGATAGCAATATGATTTATACTTCATAATGGCTACGCGTTGAATTAAATTTTAACTTTTGAATTCAATTATTTAAATATACTGCTATGTTCAAAGTGTTAAATATATGTTTTCAGAAATGTCAGATGTCCTTACAATTTTTGTATGCTAATACAAATGTAAAGGTATCAAATCAGTATGCTCAAGGAGTCGATGTACATTCGGGTACACATAGATTGTCCCAGGGTACCAATCAAAGAAATTAGCACAGGACCGCATCTGGTAAAAACTGCTAACGGTCTGGTGCAAACTTTATTTTATAGGCCTGAATGTCTTGCGGAAATTATTAGAAAGCACAATACATTTATGGTGTTTGTCCTGTGAATTCGTTTTAGGTCCTGTAAAAGTTTGTTTTTGTGTTTATTTGTAATTCTTTTTTGAATACATGACCGACTGTCCTGTGGCTAAAATTCCTGAAGTTTAAAAAGTTGCACCGCTTTATCATGCATGATGCTGTCTATCTTTTAACAGTTGGGGCTATTTAGTCTGTAAAATATTATTAATTTAAGTCACATTAGTATCATCTATAATAACATTTTTTTGGACCAAAATGTTAAAAAAAGATTTCCATTTCCATGCCAAATTAAAGATATTTCCGCATAGTATTCCATCTTTAGTTTAAGCATTACAGGAAAGTGTTGTAAATCGAAATAATTTGCAGCTTAAATAAACTTTTTTTGATCGTGATCATTTTGTTGCAAGACGCCGATTATTGACATGAGTGGATTAGCCCCTTATCCGTTGTTGATTTGCCCTTGGTCCTTTGGTATCTTTTCTTCTATAAATATATTTATTTGGACAGAATTATATTTAGTTTTACATAATATAAGCATATTATAACAATTTACATACAAGAAAAAACCCACATAATTTATCGTTTTTTATTTAGTTAAATAAATCATTGAGAGTTTGGCGCACAACAAAGTTGAACATTTTTGCGTCAGTTCATCAACAAAATATCTATTAACAGAAAAAGTACGGACCAAGGGCGAACAATGTGAACGTCAACGGACCAAGGGCAATGGTTCTTTTATCCAGTATCATCTATCCATACTTCAGTAGCTGTATTTCATTTCATAGGGAGATGAGCTGCCACCAACCATCTGACGTTCTGCAGCAGGCTAATACAGAGGGGAGTCGTGGGCGGGGGGTTAACAGAAACATTATTGCTCAGTGCCAAATGTACTTTATCAAAAGAAGTGTTTTGTCTCATTTCATGAGCTCAATGGATCGCGGGTTCGATCCCCAGCCCGGCCACTCTCTGTGGTGATTTGATTTGTTACATTGTGTTTAATGGACATTCATCTATCATGTGAGAATGTTGTCCGTTACTTGCAGAGAGAGTAGAACTGGTCAGAAACCCAGGAAATCTGACCATCGTGCATAACTGAAATTATTTTATATATCCCGTATAGTGTAGTTTGTAGAGCGTTCGCCTTGCAATTCACGGGTTGTGAGTTTGATCCACAACTCGGCCACTCTGTGTGTGTTGGTTTGACATGTGCCTTATAGTCATTCGCTTTCCACCTCTGTTTCATGTGGGGAAGTTATTAGTTACTTGCAGAAAAAAAAGTTAGTATTGGTAAAATAACAACAGGAAAACTGGTTAGGCTAACTGACCGTCATACATATATGAAACATTGTTGATAAATGGCGGTAAATCTATTTGTGAATATATTTTTTTCTTAGGCATAAATGAATTGTTTAATAGTATACTAGTATAAATAAACATTTATTTGTTTACACACGATGATAATGAATAGCTGCACTTGATTATACATATATAATACATGGTATTTTGAACACCTAGTGTTCATATTTTATATACTGTACATGCAGTACAATAAATTTTCAGTTTTCTCACCTGTTAATAATATTTATTTTGGAAACAGATCAGCATTTGGATGAATCATTTGACAACAGTATCCTCAAACCGTGAAAGGGGGGAAACCAAAGCTGCACAGACATGGGCTCTTAAACAGATACATATTGCTCATTCTACAAGGATGCACAGCTACTGTCCTGAAAGTCATTGATTATAATGATGAATAATGATGAACATATATACGTGTTGATCTATTTATAATGACAGTTCAAAACACTTTTAAAGTTGCTTTGAAAAAAGTGTAGTGGAATGCAGGTTCACTGTCCCTTAAGACGCTCTCAAAATATGCTGCACTGAAGAACTGTTAAAATTCTAAATAGAACTACCATTTAATGAATAATTGAAATTGTGATTATGATAAAGAAATGCAATCTACATAGTTTTACATAGTTGGTAGATTTGTAACCAATTACTGAACTTTTAATTCTTTCACGAACACTATCAACTGATTTTTTATAAGTTCTGCTATATATGTAGTTTGTTATGCAGTTGGAACGTCATTTTATTTTTCTAGAATTTATCATGTAAAGTGATTACGAATTTGCAGATTCAGGAATTTTATATATGTAAAATAGTTGAAGATAACTTTGTCATCGAGGGCTTGTTTGTACACAGTTTGCAATTACAAGTCCCAGTATATTAAATGAAGCTTCAAACAAAGTTGTTGTTTTTTTGTACATGAACTGTTATTTTTTTATGGGAATGTTTACAATGTTTCACACCGATCTTGAAATCGGTTCAGAAATTTCTTGTAATGGTTGTTTGATTATATGGCCATCTTGTTTTCATAAGTAAAGTGGCAATTAATATGTTAGTTAATGAAATGAATAGTGTTCATTTCTAGAACAATGAAAGAAAATCAGATTATAACAGTCTTCCTCACACTGAGCTTGAAAGCGCTGATGGGAACGGAGAAGACAGTCCTGAAGAGATTGCTGGTCACATTGAACTTGAAAGCGCTGATGGGAACGGAGAGTCAGTCCTGAGGAGATTGCTGGTCACACTGAGCTTAAAAGCGCTAATGAGAACGGAGAAGACAGTCCTGAAGAGATTGCTGGTCACATTGAGCTAGAAAGCGCTGATGGGAACGGAGAAGACAGTCCTGAGGAGATTGCTGTCACATTGAGCCTGAAAGCGCTGATAGGAACGGAGAAGACAGCCCTGAGGAGATTGCTGGTCAAAAGCGCTGATGGGAAAGGAGAAGACAATCCTGAGGAGATTGTTGGTCACATTGAGCTTGAAGGCGCTGATGGGAAAGGAGAAGACAGTCCTGAGGAGATTGCTGGTCACATTGAGCTTGAAAGCGCTGATGGGAAAGTAGAAGACATTCCTGAGGAGATTGCTGGTCACATTGAGCTTGAAAGCGCTGATGGGAAAGTAGAAGACAGTCCTGAGGAGATTGCTGGTCACATTGAGCTTGAAAGCGCTGATGGGAAAGTAGAAGACATTCCTGAGGAGATTGCTGGTCACATTGAATTTGA